>JAZKJV010003821.1:0-182413 GCA_037367405.1 Ottelia alismoides
TATTTAAGGGAAAAAAAGAACATGTTCTATTCGCTCTTACTTGAATAAGAGCAGCGCAAGATCGATTATCCGAGAGAAATTAAGAAGAAATCAGGACATTGAGATGAAGAAATGAGATGAGGGAGAGAAAGAAATGAGAGAATGGAGAGGATGAATAGGAATAAGTGAAGAGGATTTATGGGATGTGGTATTTATAAAAGGGTTTTGGAATGCCGTTGGCAATGGCCCCCTCCCCAATCGGCACCTGAGGTGCGGATTTGGGCGTTGCGCCCCAAATCGGCACCTCAAGTGCTGATAGATGGCGTTATTTTTTTAAATACCAAAACCTCCTGCCTATTTAATTAATTAACAATATTTAATAATTATTTAAAAAAAGGTCCAGGAAGGGGGAGGGGTGTGTTTTTTTAGTTTATTTCACAATTGTTTGATTGAAGATGGGTGAGATTAACTCGATGGTCTGGTTTAGTTAATAGATTAAAGTAATGAAAGGTTATGGATATAAGATAAAACAACTATTCAAGGATTTTTGTTTAATTCGTGATTATCAAGGATTATGTACGTAAATATGAAATTACTCTAGGTTATGGATGTAAATATCTCTCTCATAAATTTAATTTACAGCAACATAACCTAGTGTTCAAAATTAAAAAATGACCACCTTCTTTTCTTACCGTGTTTAATCGTTCTTATAATTAGTTCATTAAAGCACTTATGTATTTTTCTATGTTTTAATATGCATTCAAGGTTTGATTCCAAAGAAATAAATAATTAGTTCATCAAAGCATTTCTATGTTTTTCTAAGTATTAATATGCATTCATTCTTTGATTCCAAAGAAACAAACTTGTTATTTATTTTTAATATATGAATTTACTGATGAATATCATGTAGTTTTAATCATATTTTAAAAGATAAAAAACTTATCCATATATTACCAATCATTTCATGAAGAGATAAAAACAAATAAGCATATATCTCATTTGCTTTGTTATTTTATCGATTTTATATATTTTTTTATATTTACACTCCTATCCATGCTATCGGGCCTAACGAGCCTAATTTTGGACTTCTATGTAGGCCGGGCTATCGGGCCTAAAGGGCTGGGCTGGGCTAAGCCCGAGCCCGACCCAAATATTAAATGGGCCTACATCTTTGGCCCTAGCCCGGCCCAAAAATAATTCGGGTTCGGACTGGGCCGGGCTATGCGGGCCGGGCTGGGCCGGCTCAGCTCAATGCTCTTCCCTAGAGACAACATAGCGATCCTGTGAGATGAAGCATATATGAGATGGTGAGATGGGTAATCTCAACCACTCATTTTATTATCATTAATGATATGAAACCTTGGAAGATTAAGATAGAATAATGAGTGGAACTTGTGTTTCAAATTTCATGTAAAAAAACACTCATAACATGTCCATATTGATAGGACGATTTCAACCATTCCAAGCCTCAAATTAAGTTAAATTTGGAATGGCACCATGGTCAAATATTGTAGTCTTAATTCCTAAAGGTTTTGTGTTGTTAATAATGGTAAAATGAGTGTCTAAGAGTACCCCATTTCATCATCTCATATATGCCCAACCTCACAGGACCGCTATATATATATATATATATATATATATATGGGAGCCGAACCCTTAATTACCCTCTCTAATTATGTGGAATTAATGGATTAATAAAAACAGACCACTTAATTAATTTTAACGATTAAAGAGAGTGATCAATTTATATTTTACTTGGGCAAGCCCGAGATCGAACTCAGGGAGGTAGCTGTCTCCTTAGGTTGATTAATAGTCGATTTAGAATTTGGATTTTCAAAGAAACATTTTTTAATTGTTATGAAATTAATGAAAATAACATGCAATTTCAGACAAATTTAAGGGTTAAAATGCAATTTTCAATTAAAAAATATCCAAAAATCTTATAACTTAGCTAGAATATGAAGAATGATTAAATTAATGCTCTATAATTGTTTGGAACTTTCTGATGCAATATGAATTAATTATGAATTAATAATGCATGCGAGGTGATTTTTTTGCAAATTAATTTTAATAAATAGAAGGCCAATTTATTTTTCAGAAATAAAATTATCTTAGATAAGTCTATACGAGAAGAATTCCGTAAAATTAATCGATCTTAAAAGTAATCGATCTACGAACTATTAAAAATTATTTAATCAAATCACTATTTATTTTATTTCGACCTCGATTTACATGTAATGCCATGAAATTTGGGTGCAATGTAGAACACACTAAACTCTAGCTACTGTGAATTTTTGGAGTATTAATTAATTTAATATTAATTTAAGATCACATAATGGATAAATTTTACAATTTTCCACTAAAATAATTATATTAAATTAATCATATCTCACAAAAATTCAATAAAATATCCGCGTGATAGAGAATGAAATGTTCTATAAGGTACCATACTTGAAATTTAAAATTAAGGCAACAGGAAAGTTCAAATTAGTGTGCAAATACATGGGTCTACAAGGAATACATGAGAAAATAAATAAATAAAAATGTTGACATGGACTAAAAGTGCCATTACCTTAAACCCTAAGGTTTTTCTGTAGTTTTTCCAAGGGAACCCATGCCTTGGATACTGCAACGTCCCCCAGGAGGCAGGGACTCCTTCATAATTCCTGAAGCTGAAAGGGTGCATGCATAGATTATCCAGGGGGCACGTGCGCCTCACGTGCCTGGTTGGGGATTGGAGCTCTGCGTGACATGCGAAGACCGGGGGGGGGGGGGGGGGGCTGTCTGCAAATTCCCCGCCCCTCCTCACGTGCAATGCACGTGCAAGGGGAGAATAAGGGAAGTGTGTGGATCGAGATGATGGCGACTGGGCGATATGGGGCACGAGACGTGGAGGCGGCTGATACGCAATGCCCGAGCAGCTCAGCCGCCAAGTGTGGCGGAATCAAGGCGAGGCGGAGCTCTAGCAGCCGACTAGAGGTTGATGTAGTGCAACCGGTAGATGCTTCGAGGTGATGAGGGCAGAGAGCAGCTCCAGGTGCAAGGCGGTGGTGCAGCTCGAAGGCGCTCAGGCTCGACCGGTCACAGAAATCGTGGGCGAGGCATGGGGCGAGGGCGGCAAGATGAGGCGACGTGTGGACCGACCGAAGCAGAGTCAGAAGGTGAAGGGTGAAATGGGTAGATCGAAGTGACAGAGGATGAGTATGCGATGGTAAAAGATAAGGTGGAGCGAGAGTGTAGCTCGTGGAAGAAGAATGAGATAGAAGAGGAAGAAGAGAATAAGGGAGAAAGAAAAGGAAGAGAGGGAAGAGAGATTCACCTGAGAGAGTTCACCTGGTGGTTGGAGATCGGTGGATCTCGACTGATAATCGCCTCAAGCGGAGTGATGAATCTTTGCGAAGCTATGCAGAGGATTGAAGCTTATGCAATAAAGCTCGAAGAGCTTTGGATCTCGCTGAGCGGCAAACTTGGGTGTCGTCGCCATCAACTCGCACCTCATGCCGTCACCTTGAGGAGGAGGAAGCTGACCCATAACCTCTCATGTTGGCTGATAACTGTGTGCAACGACAAAGCTTATATGGGTGGTTGGCGACGGGAGAAAAAAGGGGGAGCGAGTTGTGGTTCATCGATGGAGGAAGTGGTTGCACAACCGTCGGGAAGGTCAACGACGTGGGGAGACATATTGGGTTTGGCGGAAGGAAGAAGAAAGAGGGGTGGTTGCAGCGCAGCGTGGGTCTTGTTGGGAAGAGAGAGAAAGGGCGAGGAGAGAGAGAAGATGAGGGATGCAGGTGGAATGTAGTTGGGATCAGAGGCAGTTGCGGGTCTTGTGACGAGGTGGAACCATTGCGCCGCCACGAGACGCAGGCAGTTGCGCTACCGGATGCTGGTGGAGGCCACATTCGAGAAAAGGAAGGGGGATGCACCACATGGCGTGCATGGATGCGGCCACATGGTGGGAAGAAATAAAATTAAAGGATTAAAAAATAAAATAATAATAATAATAATAATAGTAAAATTAATAATATAAATAAAATAAATAAGTTAAATTAAAAATAAAAATAGAAATAATAATTAAATAAACAAAATAATTGAAATAATAAATAAAAAAATTAATTAATTAAAATTAATAAGCCGACCCTACTTAATCGTGGGAAAAAGCTTTGTTGCTGAATTAATTAAAATAAGTAAGTAAATAAAGGAGTAAATAAAATAAATAAATAAAGTTAAGAAAATAAATGAAAATAATTTAATAAATAAATAAAAATAAAATAGTAAAATAAAATAAAATAATATAAAATAAAAAAGAAAAGTGGGGTGACTCGCTCCCAAAAAATAAAAAAATAAATTCAAAGAAAAATAAAAAAGAAATAACAAAGAGGACAAATAAAAAAATGATCAACATGAAAGTTTCTCGTCTCGACGAGGTCTACAATTTTGTAAAGGACCAAACCCAAAAGAAATCGGCTATACAAAAAGTATTTTTGGTGGTATCTTATAGATATAAAATACCGTATTTTTGTAATTTACAATTTTTTATCATTTTTAAATAAGATAAAATCAAAATAAAATTAGAGAAAATATGAAATAAATATTTATAACTTAATCTATTTTATTTTTTTAATAAATAAGAAAATAAATAAATAAAATAAAGGAGACATGTATGCATACTATATATACATACTCGAGTTGCTTATTTTCTTTTATTTTTGCTTCAATTTTTATTTATTTTTTTTACACAATTTATTAAAAACAATAAGCAAAGAAAATAAATGCAAAATAAATAAATAAAAAAGATTATTTTTGTATATGAAATAATAAGGTCAAATTAGACAATATGTACAATATACAATAGGGGCCTAAAACCCAAGGTTTAATTACGAACTCCGATTCTTTTGAATTTGGTCTTGTTTTGAAGGTAATTGAAGGACATTAATTCAAAAGTGAGAAGGAGTCCATATAAGACTAGATGAGAGAGATATTCACATTTTAAGGTTTTTAGTCTCAAACTATGGTTTGGAATTTATTGGTCAATTTTACATGTTAGTATTTTTTGATATTTTTCGTTTATTAGTGTTAGTAAAATGTACACTATAGAGTTGATTTTATTTAATTCCGAGTTAGTGAAAAAAAAACAAAAATAGGGGTAAATATGGTATAATACAATTGATATTTACAAGAGACATTGGCTTCTTATTTAATGCAAATATGCATGCTAAAATGCAAGTATTATTTCTAAGTGCATGAATGGTAAAAATGTAGAATAAATGAAGAAATGCGACTAATTACTCAAGAATGAAGTACCTATTTTCAACTTTTAGAGTGATAAATCACATATTCATTAATGGGTTAAAAGGAGCTACCTCATTTGAGGTAGCTAAGTTAGCACCCACACCATTTTTTTATTTTTGTGTGGAATTATTTAATGACACACCGGGGAATTACTTATACTAATAAGAGTAATATGCTATTTCAATTTCACAAAAAAGCATACATTTCTAACCCAATCATCTGGAAAGCAACAATTTCAACAATTTTGAGATCGTTAATTTTGATAACTTTGATGTTTGGGATAAAAGTCTTGAATTTAATTGAATTTTGAACGAGAATCTGTTGATACTATGTGATATATTTCCCTCAAGTGTCATTTTAAAACATCATAAAAATAAAAAAATGAAGGATGGGAGTAGCTAACTTAGCTACCGTATATGAGTAGCTCCATTTTTTCCTACACACACAAACATAAGTCTTATTTGAGTGCATGATAACATCCATTTATCACGAGATCAAGGATTTTACCCCATGATAAGCTATCTAGGATAAAAGATCCCACCATGCTACATCATCCATTATATTTCTATTGACAATATTCGTCTCTCCATTCTCCCTCAAACCAACCAAACATGAACAAAGGAAAAAGTTCACTCATCCCACTTTTTTTATTAATCCTCATTCCGATGGGTATAGAAAGTACTCTAAAAATATTGGCATCACATTTGTTTTCATTTTACATATATATCCAGTTGCAAGGATATGTTAGCACATTATCATGTTCATAAATATTTGTATTTGCGTTCTTAATTCGTATTTGAAAAATTGAGAAAGATTTGATAATACATGAATTAGAATATATTTTACGATCCAACTCATCTCTATTTTTATGTAATTGTGGTTGACTTTGAGTTTTTTCCTTTCATCTTTTTTACAATGCTATAGACTAAGATAGGTGTTCATGAATTCTGCTGCATGGGCCACACTGTTGGACTTGTAAGCCTTAGACGACCATTAGTATAATAAAAGCTATTGTTTTAATCATGTTCATTTGAAATTATGTTTGTGAATGCACTCAATATTTGTGTCCCTTTATACAATTGGGGTGGCCATATTAAATACCATTCAATTGGGAAGACACAACTAACTTTAACGTATGATATTCAATAATGATATCTAGTCTTAGAAAGTTATGACAATCTTTCTCTGAAGGCCGATTTCCGGCCGACTACTTGATGTAGGTCCTCTCCATAGGAATAGTGATTCAGAGGTGTAAGAATAATCAAGTCAAAGAGTTGACTTGATGATGTCGAGATAAACTAAAACATGATTTGTAACTGTTACGACGAGGCACATCTCCTTTGACCAGAGACAGATATACCTATGTATGCATGAGTGCACATTCGACAGATCAATTTGGTTGGTGACCTAACCAGTGTCCATATACTAACGAGTTGGAGTGCATATGAATAAGTATGATAAGTATGATCTCTCAAACAAATCATACAGGTTCATAGTTGATCAATCGGGTAACATAGCTCACTCATGAGTTATTTTGGGGTCAAAAGGAATATCATTCATGGTCGTCTTGTTTATGAGATAAGACGCGAATTTGAGATATTAATATATACTTTTAGAAAGCGTATGATTAATATCGTCTCCCAATTATCGAATGAGAAATCGATTGATATGTTCCGAAGAAGACAATCAAACTAGGGTTTGAACTTTGGATATATCAAAGTCTTCTTGTATGTAGGATGTATAAGTATTGGGATACTCATGGTTAAATATCTTAATATATCATCTGTCATGACACTTTCATTCGAAGGGAATGACAAAATCAGATGGATTTTAGTGGTTCCACTTCTTAGTTAACGATCTGAGAGTTAATTGGATTATGTCTCATCTCATTTGAATCCTATCTCCAATTCCAATTTCAATTTCAATATCTTAATGTTGGAAAGAGAAATAACGATGGGAATGTGAATGTACACACACCTTGAGCTCATTTCTAAACTCCAAATGGTTTGGATTATGATTAGAAATGGTCAAGGAAGCTAGGTTCAACTCATCGATGCATTCCCCAGCTCATGGAGAGCGTGATGTGTTTAGTTGAGCTCACTCATAGTGAATTTTTTCAGCTCAATCTCAACATTCGTAAGTGACACAATTTTGCTGAAATTGGTATGAACCTTGAAATTGGATATATATATATATATCCAAATTTCAAGTCATCATACGTGGATAGTATAATCTCGCCGATATTATCTCCAAGTATCAGCATTTGTTTCTCATGATTATGATTGGATTAGGGCTCATAATATGTGATGTCAATATTGAGATAATAATTGTTGTTGTCATATTCACTTTCTATAAGGACATTTTTGTAAATATGATTCATAAATGTAATTAAATAATGTGAATAATGATTCATAATAATTATTTTTTATACGAATATGATTCATATAATTAATTAGGGATATTTACACCCATATACCTGAGTAATTCCATAATTACCCTGGAAACCCTCTATAATAACGAATTACGCCAAGGACCCTGGATAATGCTTAACCTTTACATGGTACAACACTGTGTCAAGTTCCGTCTTGACTGTCTGTTAAATTTGACAGGAAAAGTGATAAATTGATGTTTTGCCCTCAGGAACACATCATATTTATATCATGATGCCATTCTTTATATCAATCAAAATCATGCCCCCTTTCCCCACGAAAGCTGGCCCGCTCTCTCACCTCCGGCCCGCGCCTCCGCCCCCAGCTGGAGAGGTCCAGCACCCCCTCCCAGTGCCGACGAGCTCCATCCACGCCTCCGCCCCCAGCTCATGAGCCGGCACCCCCCGTGCCCCCCACCCGCACCCCTAGTCGCCTGCAAGCCCCACTCACCCTCCCCCCGTCCCTCCGTCGCCTCTGCAAACGACCCGACCTGCCAGCTCCATCCCCATCCTCCGCCGCCAGGTCTATCGCCCCTGCCAGTCAGGTCCTTCTCCACCCCCACCCCCGCGTCCCTCCGTCACCTCTGCAAATGGCCCAGCCCGCCATCTCCTCCAGGTCCATCGCCACCCCCCAGCCAGCTCCATCCCCCTCCGCGCTGGCAGCTCCCCCCGCCAAGTTCATCACCTCTGCGAGCCCTCCCACCCCCATTACCTGCGAGCCCCCCCTCACCCCCCCCCCCCCCCCCCCCCCCGCATCGCCTGCGAGCCCCCTAACGCCTGCGAGACCCTCACCCCCCTCCCCGGCGCCCCCCGGGACCTGCGAGCCCCCCAACCCCCCGTCGCCTGCGAGCCCCTCACCCCCAACCCCCCGTCACCTGCGAGCCCTCCGAGCCCCCCAACCACTCCGTCGCCTGCGAGCTCCCCCCCCCAAGCTCCTGCCCTACGCCCACCAGCACGCTCCAGGCCTCCCCACCCCAAACTCGCGCCTCCGAACCCCCCCTCGACTGCGCCCTCGTGCCCCGGACCCCACAAGCTCCGACCTCGCGCCTCCGCTCCCTGCAAGCTCCAGCCTCACAAGTTCCACCCCCTCCCGCGCATCCGTAAGTTCAGCATCGAACCACATCTCCAAGTTCGCGAGCTCCAGCCTCGCAAGCTCCACCCGCCTCGGCAAGCCCCTCGCGCCTCTGCCCCCCCCCCCCCCCCCCCACAAGCTCCAGCCTCGCGCCTCCTCTCCCTGCAAGCTCTAGCCTCGCACGTTCCCCCCCTCCCGCGCTATCTTCTGCTTGAGCATCAAACCCATCTCCTTCTCTATTTTCTTTTTTTATTAATCTCAGCCGTTTGATCATGGAGTGGTTAGATTAACTCAGCCGTCTAGTTGAGTTAATGAACTAAACTAACGGAGGGTTATGGGTGTAAAATGGAGGAGTTATTAAGGGTCTTGGTTGTAATTCGTGATTACCAAGGGTTCCTGGGGTAATTACGAAGTTATTCAGGGTTATGGGTGTAAATATCCCAATTAATTAAAGGCACATGTGTGAATGTGATCCACATTAGAATTTAAATGTAAATAGGATTTACATCTTTATTTACGAATACGATTCATAAGATATGAGAGCTTTTCTCATAAAATTACGAATTATGATAATTAGGTTATCATGATAATAATCAAGCATCAAACTTCAATCCATTTTTGGAAAGGATGGACATCCAAATTGGGAGAAGCACGAGCGTCCACCATGAGAGTCCTAATTAGATTAGGCTCTTAATTTGTGGATTGTTTTTTTTATTTATTTGATAATTAAAAGGAGATAACTCAACTCCTCTTTCTTGTTGAATAAGGACTAAATCATAGCCTTTGATCTATGATCCAAAGGAACCATATGGTGGACGTCTACCATGAGGAGAAGACTCCTCATGAACGTCCACCTTGGCTATAAAAGAGAGGGGCTATACATCTCTTTCAAAGCATGCTTATTCCTCACAATAATTCTCTAGCCTTGAAAATTGAAGAAAGAGAAGAGTTTTGAGAAATTATTTCTCTTAGATGTCAACTCTCTCTAACCCTACATGTCCACCTTATCAAGCCTCTCTTCTCTCCATTGGCTTGGCCTTGTGAAAGAGAAGATCATCTCCTTCTCCGTGCTCATCGTATGCGAAGAAGGATCGATTTCGTGCGACGAAATCGTGAGCCTGATCATCCTTACGTGGACAAGATCAAGAAGTTTGTATCAAAGTTCATGGGAAGCTACACGACCTATTATCGTGCCCACGAGAGAAGCAAGCACATATTGGACTCTCGGGAGGTCTCTTGCTTTAGATACTCATGCTTCAAGAGGCAACCCTGATTTATCCCTAATATTCATTAGAATATATGAATTCTCTTAGGAAGGTTGTTTCTCTAAAATTAATGGTTTCGCAAAGTACAAGTCGTTGCGTTAAAATTGCTTGTTCATATTATGAACACACAAAGTTTTTGCAAATAGCTTGATATATTTTCTACGTTTTTGTAATGCAAAGTTTATAAAGTTTTATTTATTTCCTTCACACATATGCAACCATGTATCCACATCGATTTCCTTAAGGGAATGCGTATATGACCTTGATGCCTGCGTGGGATGCATATACTACATATTTGAGCTGCTATCCATGTTTGCTTTGTTGTAATGGCCTTAAGATGTTATATTTTTTGGCAGAGAGGTTATGTCCGAAACCACCTTAAAACAGACGAGGATAAAAACAAATAATTAAATGATAAGATTAATAAAGTTGATTCGAAGATCTTGATTTGAGGAAATTTATTAATACCAATAGTATGAAATATCTCACGGAATAAATAATATGTTCATAGGTGAATCGTATATTGAATCCCTAGAATGGGATATGAGTGAGTTGGACCATGATTAAAATTTATTTTGATGCCTACTTGACATGAGATGTCTAGGAGTAGGAAGAGTGTAGATGCACTTGGTTTTGGTTATGGTTAACTTTTTATTTTGAAACATGTGAATCTTATTAAGAATATATGATTAGTTCATATTTATATGTATTGAGAACATATGTTGACAATAAATACATATATTGGTAACGCGGTCTGAGCCTAGTAGATAGTGATTATAAGATTATTTCTTCCCATACACTCTTGTAGTTGTTCTTTGACTTGCACTCCTTTGGATCATATTACATAATTTGCTACATTATTGCAAATCTTATTGAGATGGATACTTACTCTTACAATTGAATTGAGATATTTTCACATCATTCATATAACATGTTGGTTATATATGATCGTATATATGATTGCTAATAAACATTAGCAAGTCTTGCTTTTCCTTTCACACACACAAAGGATTTAATGGGGCTAGCGTCGGGTTGGGGTGGGGGGGAGGGATGCACCATCTTGGCTACCCCAGCCTTATTTTTTTGTATATCTTAAGGTATTTTATGAAAACACATGGGAGGATTTATCCACTAAATGACAACATGTTGTCATTAAATTTCATATAAAACAGACATCCATAACCCGTACATCTATAAGAGGGCAATTTCATCAATATTGAGATCGTTAAAATTTGCAAGCCTGATGGATGAGATATGAGTATTTAATTGAGTCAAAATTTGAATAAGAACATGATATAGTAACCCCCAGGTGTTTTCAGGAAATACTACAAAGATACGAAAAATAAGGGTGGGGTAGCCAGGTTGGCTCCCTCCTAAGGATAGCCCCATTAAACCCATGTGTGTGCTATATGCGGTTTATGCGATTCTCCATTATTGGGTCATTTGGCTCATTTGTTATACTCTTTGGTTTCCCACATCAGGTTGTAGGTTTCTTGGTTAAGCAAATTGGGATGAAGTGTATCCAAGGATACATTAGTAGATGATTTGCACAATTCAGGATCTTTTATAACTTTACTTACTTTAGCCAATGTTGTAGTATGTAGTACTTTTGACTGAAGAATGGTGGAACTATCTTGGAACTATATCAAAGGTTTCAGAAGAATTGTACTTTTAAAATTAATTATTATATTGGAGTTGTGATATGTCAACAATATAGTGGGCATTAATATATCGAGACATCGTATATTATTCTCTCTTTTTTTGTTCAGAATGATGGTTGTATGTACTCGTCGTGGTTATTGTTGAGTATCTGGTCCGCGCAACTAAATGAGTTGTGATCGAGACAACCAAGCGATCTCCCTCTCTTGTGGAATCAAGTACGCGGGAAGCAAAACACCGTCGTTATGGAATGAGTAGATTGTTTCCTTATTTTTCTCTTCTTTACATGGGCAAATCACTCAGGTGCAGAAACATATGCTTTGAATTTTTTTCCCATTCTGGAATCAACATGTCCATTGAGATGTATGGATCATTTGCACTTGTTTTTGGGGAGTACACCGGGGTGTACATTTTGCGTGCTATCAAGTAACACTTTCCATCCACACAATTTTCAATTTTGATGCAGAGCCCTTTTTTTCATGCTTTCATGATCCTTATTTGGTTGGAATTAATGTAGATTTGGAAATGGATGATATTATGGTCCATTTTCCTTACCCCAGGTAAACACTCAAAAAATGTTGGGAGGTGATTCTGGCTTATACACCTCTTTTTCGTGGAAATCATATAGAATTTTGAGATTTTTCATATATTTTTGAGACGTATATTTGTACTAGCTAGCTCCTAAACTCTTACTGAGTCGATGCGTATCGATCCACATTTCTAGGTTTTTTAACACATAATCACCTAGGATAAGCCAATATAACACATGGAACCTTGCCCTCATATAAGCTACGTGCCGACACTTAGGTTTCATGAGATGATTAAAAGTTCCATTCTATCCTTGAGAATCCTAAGATCGAGTCTCATGTTAAGCTCTGAAATCCGTAGTCCTCAGGAAAAATTGTGACTCATCACCGAAAACATGGAATCATGCAAGTGATGTGATGGTTATATTTATTTGTGACTCAAAAGAATCTACATGTTGTATATAACACATATATTTAATCCATGGATTCTGAGTATTTTAAGTAAGAAGACCCTACTAAGTAAGAGTGATGGGACCTAAAGTTGAGAGTTACTCCGAATCGAGTATTATGATGTACAACAAGTCTTGTATGCAGGTACAAGTATCCAGAATAAAACTTATTTTGTGGATTTTTGTTTCTTTTTGTTTTTTACAACAAGTTTTTAATTTTACATTTTTGTTATACCCCCTAATTTTACAAAAAGAGTATTATCTGCAAGCTTATAAAAGGTTTTTTTTACAAAATTACAAGTTTGTACTATATTTTACATGTTTTTATAAGTTTTTACCCATACCACCACATTTTAATTGAGTATTATATAATATGTAAAAGTACGAGTTATTTATAATTATATAGTAATATATATGGCATCTCCCTATATTTTGCGTGTGTTATGTCCTCGTATAATCCATCCGAAGAACCCAAAATTTACCCTTTGCTAATTATGAAATCAACTTATGATCGTTGCAGGTGGTTAATTCATATTAATAAAAAATCATTAAATTATTTATGTTCAATTAAATTAAAGCAGTCATATTTTTTTAACTTGGGCAAACCCAAGGTCGAACTAAGGGAGGCCACTATCTCCTTAGTTGATTTTCAGATCGTTTATGTGTTAGGTTTTTAAGGATGATTTTTTAGTAATTTTATGTGCAAATAATGAGTGCAAAAATGCCAATTTTAAGGTTAAATGAGCCTAAAATGGAAAAATCTAAATTAATGTGCAAATAGGATAAAATATCCAAACGACTATTTTTCCTTAATTATTAGTACAGTGGTAAATCCAAAACATATCTTTTTTATCTTTTTATGATATAATATGCATGCATGAAAAATGAAAACTTTTTATGGGGGGTTTATGTAAACTTCTTTACAAATGAAATGCAAAAATTATGAAAATTTGATAGAAGAATGATGAAATTAACCTACTAATTTTTTTGAATTTTTCGCTTGGCTCAAAGCAGCCGGATTTGACCTAAGCTTGGAATGAGGGTCTACTGAACAGGGATGCAATGCACGTGAGTCTTCTGAACTGCTTGATGGCGATCAGGCAATGGCTCGAGCATTGGCTGAATGGACTAAGTGGAGGAGCTGATGGTTCTCGAGTGCGGCGGATCTTCTGCTGCTCGAATGGGAGACCTGCAAGGAGAACTCAAAGCTCGAGTTGTAGCTCGACTTGGGGTCAAACAACAGAGGGAAACAAAGGAATGGGGATTTGACTTGCTCAGATGGGAGCTTGCATGCGCTTGAATGTCAAGACGGAGATGAAGAGTCCCTCACTATCATTGTTGAACCTACAACTCGAGAATGGTTTGAGCTTTTCCCTACCTTTTCGTGACAGACCAAGTGGAGGGGATGGAGGCTCCTGAGTGTGTAAGGAAGAAGGGAGCTACAAGCTCCAACCACCGGTGTAGTTGGAGATGGAGATGGTTGCGAACAAGGGAGAACATAAGGTGAGGAGGAAGGCTAATGGAATGGTTCATCAAAGATGTGGTTTTTTAGGAAGAAGACGATGTAAAGAGGAAGGTAGTAGAGAAGTTAAACAAAGAATAAATAAGACAAGATTTTGCATGATGTTTGGGTCTCGCTAGAAAGTTGTAGAGCATCGGGCCATCGCTCCTATTATCGCTTCGTGAAGCATGCAAAGGATAACTTCAAAGCTTAGCATAGATTCAAGGAGTTCTGCAACAAGATGTATGACCACCTTGGATCTTGCCAAGTTGGAGCAGCATGCCGTCATAGCCGTCTGACCAAACCCCTCATTGTTGTTATCCACGAGGAAGTTGTGAAGTTTGTGGCTGTCATCTCAGGTAGTAGAGAATGCGATGGAAGAGGGGCGATGGCAGGGTTTTGTGATTGGGTCATTCGGACTACATGCGAAGAGGATGGGGAGGTGGAGACGTGGAGGAGAGGGGTAATCGTCCAACAAAGATTGTGGAAGAGGCAGAGGGCTTTGACAAGCATGAGGAGGAAGAGGTGGAGCTCGCGCGGAGATGATGGAGGTCAGTTGGGGAGCGAGGGAGTCGCTGGGCGACCAGAGAAGGCAGAGGACAAGGGCGGCATTCTGGGCCGTTGGATCGACCCGGATCGGAGGGGAATGGGTGTGCCACATGGCAAAAGAAAAGAAGATAAAATATATGAAAATAATATAAACAGAAAAGGGGATTTAATCAAGGTTTTTGGATGAAGAGATACTTCATCTGAGAACCCTGAATAAGGGTGCCAAGATGGTTAAGTGGGGGACACGTGGTAGCTCCAGGAGCGACCACATGTCACCCTCGCAAAAATCCAATATAAAAATCAAAGAAAAATCGAAATAAAATAGGAAATGAATTCAAATAAAAAAGTAGTCTTCACGAATTGTTTATCTCGATGAGATCTACAACTTTTGTGAAGGAATCAAAGTGGGAAAAGAAGCTATCATATCTCATTTAAGTTGGGCTCAAAACAAGTCATCTATACAAAACATATTTTTAGGGCTCTTCTATGTACATAGTATACCATATTTTTGGGTTTTAAATTTTTTGTGACGTCTAAATAAGATAAAATTAAAAATAAAATAAATATAAATTAAATATTTATATATTAATCTATTTTGGATATTTTTAATGATTTAGAAAATAAAGAAATAAAAGAAGAGAGACATATATACAGACTATATATACAGACTCAGAGTGACTTATTTTCTTTGATTTTTAATTCAATTTTGATTTATATTTTGCATACTTTATTAAAATATTAATCAAAGAAAATAAATAGAAAATAATAAATCAAAAGGAGTTAATTATGTACATATAATAATAATAATATCAAATCAGATAAAATATACAATATACAATGAGGTCTCAAAATTCAAGTTTCACATATGAACTCCGATTCTTTTGAGTTTGGTCTTCATTTTAGATAATTGAATGTATATTAATTAAAAGTGAGTAGCAGTTCATAGGAGACTGTATGAGAGAGATATTCAAATTTATGACTTTTTGTCTCAAAACTAGAGTTTGGGTTTATTGTGCATATATATATATAAGTCATTTTTTTTAAAATTTTTCCTTTATAAGGTTAGTAATATGTACACAACAAAGTTGATTTTGTTTAATTTGGAATTAGTAGAAATTAATTAAAATGGAGGAATTTCTGAAAATATGCATATATTTATTTACGAGGGATTTTGACTTCTTATTAATGCAATTATGAATGTTAAATCATAAATCTTATTTACACATGCATGAATGATAAAAATGCAATTTAGATGATTAAATGGAGAACATAGCTCTATTTTCATCTTTTAGAGTTACGAATCATAGATTCAATAACTCCCTATACTTAAACCTTACTTGTCCCCTAGCAACTAAAATGAATGCGTAAGTGAAATGCGATTGGGTTCCATACCAAGGACATGAACAAAAGGTGAAAATGGAGCTTGACTCAAACTTTGGATTAACAATGTGGCAGAACTTCTTATGAAAATTAGGGTTTTACGAACAACAATATCCGAGTTATATAAGTCATTATCCAAACTCGACTCAGAAGTCATCTTAGATCAATCCCCTCCCAAAGTATCCCACATAAACATTGATAACTGTCTCTGATGTGTGAAGAGTGTTAGTTCTTCCCATCTAAGATGCCGACCTACCATGCAATCTCCTCCTCAAGTAAAATCCTTGGGAAGTCATGTATTTCCTTCTAAGATCAGGTATGTGCTAGTTCATAATAAATAGGGAGAGAAGTCTAGGAGAAGGGGAAAAGAAATGGAGGGTGACCAGTGTAGTCAACTCTCCAGTGGAGTTTGGCCAGTATAGCCAAGTCTCCACCAGATTTGCAGGCTATCTGAAGCTTGGACCATTGTGGTCAAATGTTGTTCTTTTTGGTAGGAATTATGGTTGTTCTGCATTGATCTTTTGTACCCCAATGGACATAGAATCTTTTGTTCCGCCCATGTCTTGGGGTATTAGAAAAAAAATATGCTAGCAGTCCATCCCTCATCCAAAGCTTTATTTCAACACGTTACTCCAGTCTTTAGATGTCCACGCTATCAAAGAAAAAGAAACATGGTCTTCAACACAACGTCTGAGTTGAGCTAAGCGCACGGTGTATAGACATATTAGTTCTCTATCCAAGAGTCTACTCAGAATGAGGCGACCAGGTTAGAGACTAAGAGTCAAAGGCTAGACATTGTCTTAGTGACTTGAAGTTTCTAAAATCCTACTTCTCAGTGAAGTTCCTCTGAAATTTATGTAGATGAAGGTCAGGTCAAGTTCACTATTGATTTTTCCTCATAACTAGGTTCAGAACCTGCTGACTTTCTTTCCACTTTGCATATGCATGATATGCTAATGAAGTGCAAATGCATGAAATACACATGAATGAAGTGCAAGATTTCGACTGATGATGATTTTTTTGCAAGAATGAATGAGAAGCCGTTTTTGTTTGACAATTTTTTTATACACCCCATTTTACAACAATTTACAATACACGTGTTATTTACAAGGGTTTCACAATAATTTTACAAAGAGAGTATCATTTTCACAAACTTATGCAAGATTATACATGTTTTACAAATTATACACATTATACAAATTGACATGTATTTTACACATTTTCTTAACACACACATTTTTCTCATTTTTTATACAAAATTTATAAATTGGTTACCCATCCCATATTTAATGAATATTATATACATAAATACATGAAAGTACGAGCTACGGGTAAAGTATATATGTAATATATATACCCCCCATACATAGCGTGTGTTATGTCCTCAGAGTACGAAAAGCGAGGGAGAGACATAGCTTGTGCTAAGAGTAATAGAGTATTATTAATATGAGTATAGAAATCGATCTGTCCCCTTATACTTAGGCTTTGGTCAGCCTAAGTATAGAAGAAGAGCGAAAATGGGGTAGTCGAGGTCAAGAGGAGAATGAATAAATGAGTGAATATACACGGTGGGCATCGGTCCTCCTATATACTTAGGCTCTGGTCAGCCTAAGTATAGAAGATGGAGTAAGTGTGAGAAATAATGGTGCTGGGGAATATACATAGAAAAGGGAGTGAGGATGGCGATGCTTGGGGATGCCAGGAATAGTGAGGATTTATGCATTCCCTGAGAGTGGATCATGAGATTCTGGTATATGAATAAAGACGCTCTCTTCAAAACATGCCAACTGCTCATATGATCATATGAAATGCTTAAACAGTTTCCCATTTACGAGGAACGATCGTGCACCATCGGTAAGCCCTAAAATCTCTACATCGCCATTCCTGTACACTTCTCTAACAATGAAGGGTCCCATCCACTTGGACTTCAACTTGCCTGGAAAGTCTTCAACTTGGCATTGAATAACCATACCTTTTACCCTGGGATAAAATTCTTGCATCTGATATGTTGATCATGCCAACACTTGATTCTTTCCTTATAGATCACATTGTTATAATATGCTTTGTTTCAGATTTCTAGAAGCTCATTTAAATCCATCTTTCTACTATGTTGTCCTTCATGTGTGTTCCAGTTTGCTTTCTTTGATGTCAATTCAGATTTGTGAATCATCTCAGCATGCAAATGACACGACTCAGCAGACATATGACATGGCTTTCCATAGACCATCCTGAATGGGGAGGTTCCAAGTGGCATCTTGTAAGAAGTATGGTATTCCCATGGAACTTGGTCCAAGAGCTGGGACCAGTTCTTCCTGTCAGGGAGGACTAATTTCTGTGAAATACCCTTTACCTCCCTATTCGACGCCTCTTCCATGTCATTCAACTGTGGGTGATATGTACTAGCAATACGGTGTTCAATGTCGTAGTCCTTTGTTAGCTTCTTTGCTTCTCTGTTAACAAAATGGCTACCCTGTCAGATATGATGACTTTGGAGACCCGGAACTATGAAATGATATGATTTTTCATGAACTTGCAAACAATCTTGTTGTCTGAGTCTTAGCTAGGGATAGCTTCCACCCACATAGAGAGATAATCTACCGCCAATAGTATGTACTCATAGCCATTGCTGCTAGGGAATGAACCAATGAAATCTATTCCCCATGCATCGAAAACATCAACTATAATCACATGATGCATGTGCATTTTATCTTTTGGACCGACGATCCCTCCCATTCTCTGACACACTAGACACCACCGAATAAATGCATATGCATCATAGAATAAGGTTAGCCAGTACAAGCCACATCGAAGCACTTTCCAGGTGGTCCTCTTCCTGGAGTGAAGTTCCTCCTACCTCCAAGGAATGGCAGTGGGTGAGGACACTCTTGTAATCCTTATGAGGAATACATCTCCGCCAGGCACAATCTGGACCTTCGAAGAAATGGAACGGATCCTCCCATTAGTTCCTAGATTCCGACTTAAGTCAGTAAATGATGCTCTTGGGCCAATCACGTGAAATTGTCCTAGATACCAAGAAGTTGACCATATTGGCATGCCATGGGAGAGAGTTGATAAAATATATCAACTCATCAGGGAAGGATTCCTTGATAGGGTCTGTCTCAGGGGAACTCTATGACCTAATGCGAGAGAAGTGATCAGACACCACATTTTTCACTCCATGCTTATCCTTGATCTGCAAATTAAACTCTTGGAGTAGTAGAATACACCTAAGAAGATGAGCCTTCACGTCCTTCTTTTCCACGAGGAAGTTGTTGGTTGTGTGGTCTGCGAACATAGTGACCTTGGATACTAAAAGAGGTGACTTGAATTTATCCAATGCAAATACTACAACAAGCATTTCCTTCTCTGTGACAGTATAATTCCTTTTAGCATGATCTAGTACTTTGCTTGTGTAGTGGACATCATAAGGAATCCCTTCTCTCCTCTATCCTAATAAGACCCAATTGCAAAGTCAAAAGCATCCATCATGATCTCAAAGGGTAGAGACCAATCTGGGGCCTGTATGATAGGAGCATCTATGATCTCCCTCTTTAGGAGCTCAAAGGCCTCAAGATATCTTTGTCTTTTCCGAAGAGTTCTGTTAGCGACTGAGAAATCTTTGAAAAGTCTGTTATAAATATTCAGTAAAAACTAACATGCCTGAGGAATGATTGAACTTGCTTGATGTTAGTTGGTGGTTGAAGTTTATTGATCACATCCACCTTGGCAGGGTTAACCTCCATTCCTCTCTTGAAAACGACGTGCCCCAACACAATGTCCTCTTGGACCATGAAATGGCTCTTCTTCCAAGAGAGTACCGGATTCACCTCACTGCACCTTTGATGACTCAATCTAGATGAGATAGACAAGAGTCAAATGAGTCGTAGTGGATCGAGACGTCATCCATAAAGTCCTCCAGGAAGTCGCCCACCATCTCGGCATATACCACAATCATGCACAATTGGAAAGTCTCAGGTGCATTGCATAGTCCAAAGGGCATGCGTCTAAATACGTAAGTATTGAATGGAAATGTAAATGTGGTCTTTTCCTAGTCATCAGGAGCAATGGCTACTTGATTGTAGCCCAAGTACCCGTCTAGTAAGCAAAAGAATTATTTCCCCGCAAGTCTCTCCAAGATCTGATCGATGAAGGGTAAGGGAAAATGATCCTTTTTCATCACGACATTCAAGCATATGCAGTACGTATAGACACGCTACGAAATGGCTACTCATGTCGCAATCTCCTATCCTTCTAAGTTGGTGACTGTTTAAAGTCCTGCCTTGTTAGGGACTACATGAAGTGGTGCCACCCACTTGAAATCAGAATGTGATAGATAAACCCTGCATCACACCATTTCTCTATTTCTTTCTTAACCACATCCACTATTCAACCAGTGTTGGAACTCATGATAGGGTCTAGCACCTTCCTCAAGGTAAATCTGGTGTGAGCACAAAGCATGGTTTATACTATAAGTTAAAGATATAGATATATTTCTATTTTATTTTAATGATTCATAAATATTAGTTTTTCTAACTTATTTTCATTGACGTTCATTTTCATTTTGCTATTTATTTACCAAATACAAGATCATGAAAATAATAAAAAAACCCACATTAAAGGGGTTAAAGCATTATATGTTGGTCGGAAATCCAATTTTGCATTAAAGTGATTAAAACTCATTTTAAGTGTTTTTATACACAAAGTATTTTTCAATTTTAAAGTAGTTCTCATGTTGAACTTTAAAGGGGAGGGGAATCGAGTTTAAGACTTTGTGCAGAAGTTATGTGTCACAAAAGTTGGGCATTTCGAAAACATGTTTCCTTTGCATATTTACAAGTTTGATTTTGTTTTTATTTTTATTTTGTTCTTATCTTTTTATGTACAAGTTACAAATATAATTACATTAAAAGGAGTTGAACTATATTCTACAAAAAAGTTTTGACTTTTTATCTTATGTATAGTACAATTGTTAATATGGTTCAGAAGTTGAAACTCACACACTTCACCCCTAGTATTTTGTGTAGAATTTTTATAAAATAGACAATTGCTAATATTCCTTGATATATAATATTAGGAATGAAAATATGAGAAATGAAACTCTAAGCCAAAATGAGTCAACAATGCCCCATAATCTAGTCATTTTGAGATATTGGAGAGAAGGTTGACGTCATTTATAAAAGTATGATTTTGAAGGACAAAAATGCCAACATTTAACTGTTAACGTTAACAGAGAGGAGTTGACAAAGTTAACACAAAGTCATGTCATATAAGGGTAAACAACTATTCATAGTTCTACATGTATGCAACCCATGGTTATGGAAAATATAGAGAGTTATGGGTGTAAAAATCTCATTTTGCGTTAGTTGGGATGACTTGTATTATGTTACTGATCAAGAGTGGAAAAAGATCATCGACTTTATCTAGTAGGTGAAGAGATTAC
Organism: Ottelia alismoides; assembly: GCA_037367405.1. NCBI lineage: Eukaryota > Viridiplantae > Streptophyta > Magnoliopsida > Alismatales > Hydrocharitaceae > Ottelia > Ottelia alismoides. Next base: position 21,539 of record JAZKJV010003821.1, read on the forward strand.
TAGTTAACTCCAGTCAGCAAGTGCATGAGAATAATTCTATGGCATATCTAGTCTTGTTGCACTTTATATAACTACTAATGATAAAACTCCATTGTATCCCAATTCTATCATTCAATCTATCAAACAAGTTTCTAACCACATCTATCCTATTGTTATCAATACAACCACTTGTTAAAGAATTCAAATATTTAACAAAATTTCATCAAATTTATCAATTCCCAAACTTTTCATGGTTATGTCATTGAAGTCATTTGATTTGATTATCGGATTATGCCTTGTTTTATTCCATTGTATCTAGAGTAAAAAGAGCTTTAGAAAAAGTAAGGAAAGACATATTCTATCATATGTTATGAGTGTAAGAAGAAAGGTCACATTTGAAAAGACCGCCCTCTCCTAAAAATGAAAACAAACAAGAGATGAAGAAAATAGATATTGATTAAAAAAAGGAAATCAAATGATTAAAAAAGAAAGTGTTCCAAGTAACTTAAAATAATTCATCGATTAGAAATTAGCTTTGATTCAGAACCAATCAAGAAGAAAGTGATTGTCTTATGATTATAGAAGATGAGATAACAAACTCTTTATATACCTAGCTATTAGAAGCATTTAATAAATTATTTTATAATAAAAATACTCAGAGTAAAAATAAAAGGCTTGAGACAGACTGCAAAATACTACTTTTAGAAAAGACACATACTGAAGAGAGAAACTAGTGGTTTTAGGATAAACATTAGTACCTTATAATAAGTAATATTTCATTTAAAAACAAATATAGACAGATAAGTCAATGAATTGAAAAAAAATCGCCAAATGAAAGAACATTTTATATTTATTTCCAAATACTAAGAATAATATTAAAAGGAAGGATTACAACTTAAACATTGTATTCCTAATTCTTTACTTAACAAAACAATCACAAATGTACCAAATTTAAACAATGGACCTATGCGATAACAAAAGATGGGATAAGATTCGTAAGGTCGATATGAAATATCACTCTATAATCATCTTTTTGTTGATAAACATCACAAGAAGATGATGGATAATGGATTCTGGCTTCTCCTAATAGAGACCGACTCCTCTGTTGTACAACAGAGTCTGTTGTACAGTCAGAGCCACTCGATCAAGATTGAGCGGTTCACACAAATTCTCATATTTTGGTGTCCTTTGCATGTGAACCACTCGATCATGATCGAACGATTCTGGCGGTACAACTGACCTCTGCAGTACAACAAAGGATCTGCTCTACTCCTTCTGCAGTACAAAGGAGAAGGAAAACTTTCAATTGGCAATAATATGAAGGACATATAATCAAGATTGACAAAGTCAGATAAGGTAAGTCTTCTTTTAGCAATGTTGTTCCTATCCAATGGCTAAAAAAGGAGTTCTGCAGCAAGATGTATGACCACCTTGGATCTCGCCAAGTTGGAGCAGCATGCCATCATAACCGTCTGACCAAACCCCTCGTTGTTGTTATCCACGAGGAAGTTGTGAAGCTGGTGGCTATCATCTCAGGTAATAGAGAATGCGGTAGAAGAGGGGCGATGGCAGGGGTTTTGTGGTTGGGTCATTCGGGATACATGCGAAGAGGACGGGGAGGTGGAGACGTGGAGGAGAGGGGTGGCCGTGCAATGAAGATTGTGGAAGAGGCAGAGAGCTTTGACGAGCATGAGGAGGAAGAGGCGGAGCTCGCACAGAGATGACGGAGGTCAGTTGGGGAGCGAAGGGAGTCGCTGGGCGACTGGAGAAGGCAGAGGACAAGGACGACGATCTGGGCTATTGGATCGACCTGGATCAGAGGGGCATGGGTGTGCTACATGGCAAAAGAAAAGAAAATAAAACATATGAAAAATAAAATAAATAGAAAAAGGGATTTAATCCAGGTTATTGGGTGAAGAGATACTTCATCCAAGGACCCTGAATAAGGGTGCCAAGATGGGTTAAGTGGGGGACATATAGTAGCTCCAAGAGCAGCCACATGTCACCCTCGTAAAAATTCAATATACACATCAGAAAAATCTAAATAAAATAGAAAATAATTCAAATAAAAAAGTGGTATTTACGAAAGTTGTTTATCTCGACGAGATCTACAACTTTTGTGAAGGAATCAAAATAAAAACAAGTCATCTATACAAAACGTATTTTTAGGGTTATTCTATGTACATATTATACCGTATTTTGGGTTTTACATTTTTTGTGACTTCTAAATAAGATAAAACTAAAAATATAATATAATATAAATTAAATATTTATATATTAATCTATTTTGAGTGTTTTTAATAATTTAGAAAATAAAGAAATATAAGAAGAGAGACATAAATACAAACTATATATATACAGACTCGAGTGACTTATTTTCTTTGATTTTTAACTAAATTTTGATTTATATTTTTACATACTTTATTAAAATATTAGTCAAAGAAAATAAATGGAAAATAAATAAATCAAAAGGAGTTAATTATGCATATAAAATAATAATATCAAATTAGATAAACTATACAATATACAATGAGGTCGACCCAAGTTTCACATATGAACTATGATTATTTTGAATTTAGTCTTTGTTTTAGATAACTGAATGCATATTAACTAAAAGTAAGTAGGGGTTCATAGGAGACTGTATGAGAGAGATATTCACATTTACGACTTTTTGTCTCAAAACTAGTTTTTGGGTTTATTGAGCATATATATAAGTTAGTATTTTTTTGATAATTTTCCTTTATTAAGGTTAGTAATATGTGCACAATAAAGTTGATTTTGTTTGATTTGGAGTTAGTAAAAAATAATTAAAATGGAAGAATTTCTGGAAATATACATATGTTTATTTACGAGGGATTTTTGGCTTCTATTAATGCAATTATGAATGCTAAAATATAAATCTTATTTACACATGCATGAATGATAAAAAAATACAATTTAGATGTTTAAATGCAACTAATTACTTGGGAACATAGCTCTATTTTCATCTTTTAGAGTTATGAATCATAGATTCAATAACTCCCTATACTTAAACCTTACTTGTCCCCCAACAACTAAAATGAATGCGTAAGTGAAATGCAATTGGGTTCCATACCAAGGACATGAACAAAAGGTGAAAATGGAGCTTGACTCGAACTTTGGATTAATAATGTGGCGGAACTTCTTATGAAAATTAGGGTTTTATGAACAACAATCTCTGAATTATATAATTCATTATCCAGACCCGACTCAAAAGTCATCTTAGATCGATTCCCTCCCAAAGTATCCCACATGAACAATGAATAATTGTCTTTGGTGTGTGAAGAGTGTTAGCTCTTCCCATCCAAGGTGTCGACCTACCATGCAATCTCCTCCTCCAGTAACGTCCTTGGGAAGTCAGGTATTTCCTTCTAAGTTCAGGTACATGCTAATTCACAACAAATAGAGAGCGGAGTCTAGAAGAAGGGAAAAAGAAATAGAGGGTGACCAGTGTAGTCAACTCTCCAGTAGAGTTTGGCTAGTGTAGCCAAGTCTCCACTAGATTTGCAGACTATCTGAAGCTTGGACCATTGTGGTCAAAGGTTGTTCTTTTTGGAGCTGATTTCTTTTTAGTAGGAATTATGGCTACTCTACATTGATCTTTTGTACACCAATGGACATAGAATCTTTTATTCCACCCATGTCTTAGGGTCTTAGAAAAAAATGTGCTAGCAGTCCATCCCTCATCCAAAACTTTATTTCAGCACGTTACTCCGGTCTTTAGATGTCCACACTACCAAAGAAAAAAACGCATGGTCTTCAACACCTCGTCTGAGTTGAGCTAAGTGCATGGTGTAGAGATAGATTAGTTATCTATCCAAGAGTCTACTCAGAATGAGGAGACCATATTAGACACTAAGAGTCAAAGGCTAGACATTGTCTTAGTGACTTGAAGTTTCTAAAATCCTACTTCTCAGTGAAGTTCCTCTGAAATTTATGTAGATGAAGGTCATGTCAAGTCCACTATTGATTTTTCCTCATAACTCGGTTTAGAACCTGCTGACTTTCCACTTTGCATATGCATGATATGCTAATGAAGTGCAAATGCATGAAATGCACATGAATGAAGTGCAATATTTCGATTGATGGTGATTTTTTTGCAAGAATGAATGAGAAGTCATTTTTATTTGACAAAAAATTTTCTTATACACCCCATTTTACAACAATTTACAATGCACGTGTTATTTATAAGGGTTTGATAATAATTTTACAAAGAGAGTATCATTTTAACAAACTTATGCAAGATTATGCATGTTTTACAAATTATACACATTATACAAATGGGCATGTATTTTACCCATTTTCTAAACACACATTTTTCTCATTTTTTTACAAAATTTATAAAGTTGTTACCCATCCCATATTTAATGAAATTATATACATAAATACGTGGAAGTACAAGCTATGGGTAAAGTATATATGTAGTATATACACCCCCATACTTAGCGTGTGTTATGTCCTCAGAGTACAAAAGATAAGGAAGAGATATAGCTTGTGCTAAGTGTAAGAGAGTAAAAAGAATATGAGTATAGAAATTGATCTGTCTCCTTCTACTTAGGCTTTGGTTGACCTAAGTACAGAAGAAGAGCAAAAATGGGGTAATCGAGGTCAAGAGAAGAATGAATAAATGAGTGGATATACATAGTGGACATTGGCCCCTTTGTATACTTAGGCTCTGGTCAGTCTTAGTATAGAAGATGGAGTAAGTGTGAGAACCGATGGGGCTGGGGAATAAACATAGAAATGGGAGTGAGGATGGCGATGCTTGGGGATGCCAGGAGTAGTTAGGATTCATGTATTCCCTGAGAGTGGATCATGAGATTCTGGTATATGAACACATCAGCCAACTGCTCATATGATCTTATGAAATGCTTAAATAGTTGGCCATTTACGAGGAACGATTATGCACCATCGGTAAGCCCCGAAATCTCTACATCGTCGTTCCTGTGCACTTCTCTAACAACATCCACTTGGACTTCAACTTGCCTGGAAAATCTTCAACTTGGCATTGAATAACCATACCTTTTACCCTGAGATAAAATTCTTGCATCTGATATGCTGATCATGGCAACGCTTGATTTTGTCCTTATAAATCACATTGTTATAATATGGTTTGTTTCGGATTTCTAGAAACTCATTTAAATCCATCTTTCTACTATGTTGTCCTTCATGTGTGTTCCAGTTCACTGTCTTTGATGCCAATTCATATTTGTGAATCAGCTTAGCAGGCAAATGACACGACTCAACGGATAGATGACATGGCTTTCCATAGACCATCCTGAATGGGGAGGTTTCAAGCGGAGTCTTGTAAGAAGTCCGGTATGCCCATAGAACTTGGTCCAAGATCTGGGACCAATTCTTCCCGTCAGGGAGGATTAATTTCTGTAAAATATCCTTCACCTCCCTATTCGACACTCCTGCCATGTCATTCGATTGTGGGTGGTATGTACTGGCAACACGGTGTTCAATGTCGTAGTCCTTTGTTAACTTCTTTGTTTCTCTGTTAACAAAATGGCTACCCTGTCAGATATGATGACTTTGGAGACCCCGAACCGTGAAATGATGTTATCTTTCACGAACTTGCAGACAATCTTGTTGTCTGAGGCTCTGTCAGGGATAACTTCCACTCACATAGAGAGATAATCTACCACCAATAGTATGTACTCATAGCCATTATTGTTAGGGAATGGACCCATGAAATCTATGCCCATGCATCGAAAATATCAACCATAATCTCAGGATGCATGGGCATTTTATCTTTTAGACCGACGATCCCTCCCATTCTCTGACACACTAGACACGACCGAATAAATGCATATGCATCACAGAGCAAGGTCAGCCAGTACAAGCCACATCGAAGCACTTTCTAAGTGGTCTTCTTCCCGAAGGGAAGTCCTCCTACCTCCGAGAAATGGCTGCGGGTGAGGACACTCATGTATTCCTCCTGAAGAATACACCTCCGCCAGACACAATCTGGACCTTCGAAGAAATAGAACGGATCCTCCCATTGGTATTTCCTAGATTCCGACTTAAGTCGGCCAATGATGCTCTTGGGCCAATCACGCGAAATTGTCCTAGATACCAAGAAGTTCACCATATTGGCATGCCATGGGAGAGAGTCGATAAAATAGATCAACTCATCGGGGAAGGAGTCCTTGATAGGGTCAGTCTCAGGGAAATCTATGACCTAATGCGGAAGAAGTGATCAGACATCACATTTTTCACTCCATGCTTATCCTTGATCTGCAAATCAAACTCTTGGAGTAGTAGAATACACCTAAGAAGGCACACATTCACGTCCTTCTTTTCCACGTTGTACTTGATGGTTGTGTGGTATGTGAACACAGTGACCTTGGATCCTAAAAGAGGTAACTTGAATTATCCAATGCAAATACAACAATAAGCATTTCCTTCTCTGTGACAGTATAATTCCTTTGAGCATGATCTAGTACTTTGCTTGAGTAGTGGACATCATACGGAATCCATTCTCTCCTCTGTCCTAACACGATCCAACTGCTAAGTCAAAAGCGTCAATCATCATCTCAAAGGGTAGAGACCAATCTGGGGCCTGTAGGATAGGAGCATCTATGATCCTCCTCTTTAGGAGCTCGAAGGCCTCAAGACATCTGTGATCTACAAGGAACTCTGTGTCTTTTCGAAAGAGTTATGTTAGCGCTCGAGAAATATTTGAAAAGTCCTATAAATATTCAGTAAAAACTAATATGCTTGAGGAATGATTGCACTTTCTTGACGTTAGTTGATGGTTGAAGTTTATTGATCACATCTACCTTGGCAGGGTCAACCTCCATTCCTCTCTTGGAGATGACGTGCCCCAACACAATGCCCTCTTGGACCATGAAATGGCTCTTCTCCCAAGAGAGCACTGGATTCACCTCACTACACCTTTTGAAGACTCGATCAAGATGAGATAGACAAGAGTCAAATGAGTCTTCATGGATCGAAAGTCATCCATAAACTCCTCCAGGAAGTCGCCCACCATCTCGGCATATACCGCAATCATGCACAACTAGAAAGTCTTAGATGCATTCCATAGTCCAAAGGATGTGCCTCTAAATTCGTAAGTATTGAATGGACATGTAAATGTGATCTTTTCCTGGTTCTCAGGAGGTATGGCTACTTGACTGTAGCCCGAGTACCCGTCTAGTAAGCAAAAGAATTGTTTCCTCGCAAGTCTCTCCAGGATTTTATCGATGAATGGTAACGGGAAATGATCCTTTTTCATCACGACATTCAAGCATCTGCAGTCTGTATAGACATGCCACGAAATGGGTACTCATGTCGCAATCTATTCTCCTTCCGAGTTGGTGACTGTTTGAAGTCCTGCCTTCTTAGGGACTACATGAAGTGGTGCCACCCACTTGCAATCGGAATGTGGTAGATAAACCATGCATCACACCATTTCTCTATTTCTTTCTTAACCGCATCCACTAAGTTTGGATTCATCCAGTGCTGCAACTCACGATAGGGTCTAACACCTTCCACAAGATAAATCTGGTGTGAGCACAAAGCATGGTTTATACTATAAGTTAAAGATATAGATATATTTTTATTTTATTTTAATAATTCATAAATATTAGTTTTTATAACTTATTTTCATTGATGTTTATTTTCATTTTGCTATTTATTTACCAAATAGAAGAACATGAAAATAATAAAAAATCTCACATTAAAGGGATTAAAGCATCATATGTTGGTCCGAAATCCAATTTTGCATTAAAGTGTTCAAAACTCAATTATTAGGTGTTCTTATACACAAAGTATTTTTCAATTTTAAAGTAGTTCTCATGTTGAACTTTAAAGGTGAGGAGAATCGAGTTTAAGACTTTATGCATAAGTTATGTGTCAAAAAAGTTGGGCATTTCGAAAACATGTTTCCTTTGCATATTTACAAGTTTGATATTGTTTTTATTTTTATTTTGTTCTTCATCTTTTTATGTACAAGTTACAAATATAATTAGATTAAAAGGAGTTGAACAATATTCTACAAAAAAGTTCGACTTTTTATCTTATGTATAGTCAATTGTTAATATGGTTCAGAAGTCGAAACTCACACTCTTCACCCTAGTATTTTGTGTGGAATTTTTTTATAAAATAGACAATCATTAATATCCCTTGATATATAATATTAGGAATGAAAATACGAGAAATGAAGCTCTAAGCCAAAATGAGCAACCAATGCCCCATAATCTAGTCATTCTGAGATATTGGAGAGAAGGTTGAAGTTTATTCACCTTTTGATCCTCAATCTTATTTCTTTTAGTATCGCCTTTGGAATCAGTCTTTGTCTTCCCACTTGCACCCACCATCTGGAAACTCTACTATCGAAGGTTGGGTATACTAATCAGGACACTCTTCAACTACCCCTTGACATATACTCGTCAGAACTTTTTGTAGACTTAAGAGCTTTGTAGCTCTGCATGAACCTTTGGGTGCATTTGTAGTAGTCTATAGAGGGAATAACAGAGGGGAACCTATTGGAGCAGCTTGTGATTTGTAATGCAGCTTTAGAGATACCAGTGGCTTCAATTTTGATGCAGCTCATGAGGTTTGTAATGGAGATTGTGTGGAAATGCTGGTGTGTTCTTAGATGGTGAGGGTAAGTTGTAAGAAAAGGGAGGGGGTGGAAATTTTTAAAGGATTGCTTTATATTTGTGGGGTTTGTTAGCTTCGACTCGTTGTACAGGAGGATGTCGACGTTGTGTTGCTAGATGGCGATGATCACAGAGGTGTCTTTCTTATGTCATGGTTGAGCATGAGCAACACTCATTGTAGTGGGAGGAAGGTAAGAGGAAGGAGGAGGACCAATGACATCATTTATAAAAGTCATGTGTTTGGAGGGCAATTGCCAACATTTAATTGTTAATGTTAACAGAGAGGAGTTTGACAAAGTTAACACAAAGTCATGCCATATAAGGGTAAACAACTATTCATAATTCTACATGTAATTCAAAATTATGCAGGTTTTAGCCCCTGTTTATGGAAAATATAGAGAGTTATGGGTGTAAAAATCTCATTTTGCATTAGTTGGGATGAGTTGTATTATGTTACTGATCAAGAGTGAAAAAAGACCATCGACTTTATCTAGTAGGTGAAGAGATTACTAGTTAACTCCAGCCGGCAAGCGCATAAGAATAATTCTATGGCTATCTAGTCTTGTTGCAGTTTAGATAACTACTAAAGATAAAATTCCATTGTATCCCATTTCTATCATTCAATATATCAAACAAGTTTTTAACCACATCTATCCTATTGTCATCAATACAACCACTTGTTAAAGAATTCAAATATTTAGAAAAATTTTCATCAAATTTATCGATTCCCAAACTTTTCATGGTTATGTCGTTGAAGTCATTTGATTTGATCATCGGATTATGCCTTGTTTTGTTCCATTGTATCTAGAGTAAAAAGAGCTTTAAAAAAAGGAAGGAAAGACATATTCTATCATATGTTATGAGTGTAAGAAGAAAGGTCACATTTGAAAAGACCGCCCTCTTCTAAAAATGAAAACAAACAAGAGAATGAAGACACATAACCTAGTTATTAGAAACATTCGATAACTCTTTATATACCTAGTTATTATATGGAAAAAAAACGAATGTATTCCTAAAAACAAATTATAAAGACATGTTTTCGAAAAAACTAATACAGACAGATAAGTCAATGAATTGGAAAAAAAATCGCTAAATTAAGGGACAATCTATATTTATTTCCAAATACTAAGAATAATATCAAAAAGGAAGGATTACAACTTAAACAATGTATTCCTAATTCTTTACTTAACAAAACAATCACAACGTTACCAACTTTAAACAATGGACCTATGCGAAAACAAAAGATGGGGTACGATTCGTAAGGTCGATCCGAAATATCACTCTACAATCATCCTTTTGTGGATAAACATCACAAGAAGATGATAGATAATGGATTCTGGCTTCTCCGGATAGAGACCGACTCTTCTGTTGTGCAACAGAGTCTGCTGTATAGCCAGAGCCGCTTGATCAAGATTGAGCAGTTCACACAAATTCTCAGATTTTGGTGCCCTTTGCATGTGAACCGCTCAATCACGATCGAACGGTACTGGCGGTACAAATAACCTCTGCAGTACAATAAAAGATCTGCTCTACTCCTTCTGCAGTACAAAGGAGGAGGAAAACTTTCATTTGACAACAATATGGACATATAATCAAGATGGGCGAAGTCAGGTAAGGCAAGTCTTCTTTTAGCAATGTTGTTCCTATCCAATGGCTAAAAAAGGTGTAAGACATAATCTACTGATTGTTCAAATACGTGGAAGAGGTTTTAGTCATGTTTTTTTCTTTTGATTGTTCTAAAACCATTGAAAGTGCCTCTAATAAAATTCTCCCAATAAAAAAAGATTAAAGATATTTACTTAGTGGAATTAGACAATTGTAATGTTTATGATTGTGTGGTAGTTGACAATGATGAATGAGTTTTCTGGCAGGGAGATTATGCCATCTTTTCTACGAATACCGAAGTAAAATTAGTTGAGAAAAATATAGTTAAGGGACTACCATCGAGAACTTTTAGAACACAAAGTTTCTTTAAGAACAAAAAATATATCTCCACTACCATACCCCCGAAAATCATACACTTGGATCCATTTGGACTACTAACCAATGTAGGAAAGTCTAAGGTCCTGTTCGCTTGGAGAATAAGCACCGGAATATGAGGTAAATTCCTCGCCCGATGCGATTCCCAAGAGTACGGCTATTCACATCCACGTTCCATTATTTCACCTTATTCGACCGTTATTCCTATCTTTATTCCACCTTACCTATCCTTATTCCACCTTATTCTCTTCATTCCTATCTTTCCAACCGAACAGAGAATAGATCCTTATCTTCTTATTCCCGAACCGAACACCCCCTAAGTGATCACGAGTTTTGCCTTGTAATGAAATATGACTTCTCAAGATATACTTGGATATTCTTTTTTAAGACTAAGAAAAGACCTTTGAAAACTTTGTCAAATTCTTTGATCAAGTATAAAAGGAAACAAGTTCAAAGATTATTAGAATTCGCAACAAATCATGGGGATGAATTTGTAAGTTGACACTTTTTCTAACTTTTTATGAGAAGCATACTTTAATCATGAATTCTCACTCCCTAGAACACCACCACAAAACTATTTTATTGAAATTAAAATAATACTTTGCTAAAGTATGGTAGAATCTTATCACATCCTAAACAAAGTTTTAATAAGATCATTTATTCTCAATGAAGTAAGTTATGAACTTTATTTTGAAAGCAATCATAAAATTAATTACTTAAATAAAGCAAACGTTTCATCCAAAATACTAAATACAATCGGGATAAAATTGAAGCTAAAGGTTAAGAATGTGTAGTCATTGACTACTTAAACATAAATAAATCCTACAGAGTCATTATAAAGAGACACTTATAATAAAAAAATAATTCATGTTATTTAAATGAAAATCCTAAAAAAATTAAATACTTAAGAAGACGATATAAAAGATCATGTAGAATAAATACCTTTCATAAATATGACGATTATAAAAGAAAATACACACACACACACACAATTTTCCTTAAGAATAGATTTATAATAAAGATTATCTAAAGAACATATAATTAGGGACATGGAAGGAAATATCGATATCGATATCGTTTCGATATCGTGTCGATATCGATATCGTTTCGATATCGTGTCGATATCGATATATCGGCGATATATCGCCGATATATCGCCGATATATCGCTATATCTAGGAATCTTTCTGAAGAAAATGCCTGAAATCAGATATATCGATATATCGATTTCGATATCGGTCCCATGTCGATATCGATATATCGGCGATATATCGCCGATATATCGGGATACGACCTTCCATGATTAGGGATGTAGATAAAAGAGTTCAAACAAGATCTTACTTAAATGTTAATTTTGCCTTAGATGCATACATATCACTAATTGAACTTAAAAATATTATGAAGGATGATTTCAAAAATTATACGATTCAACAAGAAATTATATTAATTTACTAGAAGTTTTACACGATATAGTTCCAAAACTAGAAAATCATACTATATTCCATTCAAAATAGATATTCAAAAGTGAATCTAATGTAGAAGAAAAAATAGTAAGAAACAAAGAAAGATTAGTAGCACAAGGATAAAATCAACAAGAAGGAATACTTCGATGAACTATGCGGTCCTATCGTAAGGCTCGAGTACATAAATGCTTTTAGCATACACATCATATCAAGATATAAAACTCTATCAAATAGAGGTTGGAAGTGCATTTCTAAGTGTTTACTAAAAAAGAAGTTTAGATCAAACAAACTCCTAATTTTAACATGTATACAGACATAAAAAAGCTCTATATGGGCTAAAGAAGCTTCTAAAATCTTGTATGAAAGACTTAGAGATTATATTATCAACTTAGGATTTGCAATAGGAGAACCCTGCATAATATTCCTAAAAAAACCTCAGACATCTTAATAGTGCTAATATATGTTGATGTTATCATGTTTGGATTAACAAATGAGAAACAATAACAAGAATTCACATAGGATTATGTAAAACAAATTCGAGATGAGCTTAATTGGAGAATTGAAGCTTCTTTGATTTATGGATACACTAATTGTAAAGCGAAAGTAAACTCATGCTAGTACATGATTGACAATATCAAGGTAAATACAACCCTTGTGTCTACTTAAACTTGTCTTAACACAAATTTAGAACTAAAAGAAGTTGCTCAGAAATCATATAAAGGATCATTACTGTAGTTAACAATTAGTAAACATTCTTCTTAATAGATGTTTATGTCTAAGATTCCAAGTTACACCAAGAATACCATCTCACAAAAAAGTAAAAATGATTCTCAAATATCTAAAAGAAACTCGAACCTCAGAACTATTTTACCGTAAAACACTATATCTAGATCTACCAGTAGGGGCGGAACTAGTATATGTCATGGAGGGGCTATGGTCCCTCTTCGATTATTATATGTCACTTGTGCAATGTATTAAGTTATAATATGACCCCCCCTATGTTGTATAATTAATAATTTTGTGAGGGAAAGTTGTAAAGTTATTTAGTGGTTTAGTGGAAGAGTAACATGGTTATTATTTTGGAGACTAGAGTTCGAATCTTATTTCCCTCATTTTTAATTTCTTTTAGATATTTTATCCAATCACTTTCAAAGTATCAAAATGCTAAGTATAATTTGATATAAATAATTCGAGTTCATTACCTCTCCCATTGTTTCTAGCACTCCTTGTAAATAAAAAAATCGTTGTTTCTTTTTAATCATGATCTTTTACGTTTCAAAATTTCACTTGATAATTTAGCGGATTTAGAGGGGCTTAAATGGTTAGATTTATCAAATTTTAAAAATCATTGTTGAAAATAATATTATATTTGAAACCTGATAATATACTTAAATTGTAAGTTTATTAAAATTGAAAGAAGTTCATTTAAAATTTTAACTCTATTTAAAAATATCATGAAATACAATGATTTTTTCATTTATGAGCATACATAATAGTTGTATACTTGGTCCCTCCTTGATAAAATTCCTGGTTCCACCCCTCTGTGTGTGGAGGGAGGGGAGTGGGGTTGGGGGTGCTCGGATATGTAACAAGCGTAAGAGCATGTGTCTATTAGGTTGGAGTCAACTCCACACCACACCTTGGAAAAAGTCGTGCATGAGAAACTCCTTGCTCAAAAGGAGATACAAAAAGTCAAGGTAGTATCTGAACCTCGACTGATTGAGGTATCATGACAGACCCACAAAGTTAAAATACCCTCGAATATTCGCCATGGTGTGGTTAAGGAAGATATTAGGGGAAGCGGTGAGTTCTCGGGGGGGGGGGGGGGGGGGTTGAACCCTGTCCTTAAAGTGGGAGCATGTTTCTACCACCTGACCATTAGAGGTGATGCAGAATGGTTTTTGGCGACGGCGAACAATAAAAATATTTGGCGGTGGATTTTGGTGGAGAAGAAAATAGAGAGATTGAGAAGAGAATGGAGGGGTTGAGAAGAAGAACACGCCTATAGCGCGAGGTTGAAGAAGGAGAACCGTGAAGATCACGTGAGGGGAGAGAGAGACGGAGATTGAGATAAAATCTCAACTTTTCATTAATCTTCACTGAATAAAAACACTGGACCCTCATCCCTTTATATAGGAGGGATGGCATTACAAAAATAGAAACTAATTTAATTTGACCACTAATTATCCTAATTGGACTCTAACTAATTAACCGACGGATTTGAAACTCGAAATGACCACTAATTGAGATCACATGCGATCTCATTTATTTAATTAAAAATTCGTCGACTCAAATAAACGTAAATAAAATTGACAGAAATATTTAAATAAAAATTCGGCCCTACATTTCGAGCCTACGCTACATCAACTCTCCTCCGCTTAAAAATTCGTCTCCCGACGAATTGCTTGATGTAGATGCGTGCTAGAGAATTCATCCTTGAATCGTAGCTTCAAATGCCTTCAATTAGGTATTTTTCAATGTTACGTTTCTAGTCCTTTTCAATAAAAGGGCGTCCCTGCAATTTTCGTACCCCTTCAATTAAACCCATATTGAGAGAGTGGCCTTTAACTCTTCCCTTTAAATAAAAACTCATGTAAGGGGGGACCCTTTGGTAATTTTTCCAAATCAGTTTCCACACTCCTAGGGATTCGTGTTCCACCAATCTCGGTTCTGTTGGGGTTCGAGCCTTCTTTTTATGCGCGGGAGGGCGGCAGGGGATCTTCGACAGGCTGGCGGCGGCGGCGACATGGGGCCTCGGGGATGGCGTCAACGGGGAGAGGGGCTGGTGCGCGCGGAGGCGGTTATGCACGGGGCGGAGAAGGCGGTGACGCGGGATGCTGAAGGGGGCGTGGGAGCGGCCGGAGTTTGGGAGGCGGAAGGGAAGAGGTTGGCGCGCGGGGTTGGGGCGATGGGGGCGATGGAGACTGGCGCGCGGGGGCGGGGCGATGGAGGCGGCTCTGAGGGTGCAGGCGGCACTGGGGAGGCGAGGGAAGATGGGGGAAGGTGGGGGCGCAATCGCGGGGAGGCGGGGGGTCGTGTGGGCTCACACGCGGGAGGGCGCAGGGTGCTGGGAGGGGGAGGTCGGGTTGCAGGTGGTGCCAATAAACCGCGAGGGAGGAGGAGCCGGGGGGGGGGGGAGAAGAGGCGGCGAGGGGTTCAGAGGACCGTGAGGACAGGACTGGGAGGGGAGAGGCGTGGTGGCTCTGAGGAGTAGTGGCGACATGGAGGGGGGCGGGGGTTGCGGGAGGGGCCGCCGACGGTGCGGCGAGGGCCTGGATGGCTTGGGGAGCCGTTGGGGGAGTTGGAGCTGCCTTTGAGGACACTGGGGGGCAGGGGCAGCAACGGGGGTTGGTGACGGGGTGGCCGATGGGGCGTTGGTCGGTTCCGGGAGAGTTTGCAGGTCTGAGTTTACCTGGACAACCACGTTTTCGTCATTTTTTTCTTCTAGAACGACCTGGACAGCAGCCGGATCTTCATTCGCAGCGATGTTTTCTTCGTCAAAACTTCGCGGCAGTGGCTTCGACGGTTGGAGGCTTTGATTGGGCGGCACATAGAGTCGCGAAATCGGCCATAAGATCTCGAAGCTTGGACTGGGACTCTTGACTTCTGGATTGAAAATACCGATCTTGGGCCTCAAACTCTTGCCATTTTGTCCGGAAGTCTTCTTCGGCTCGCCGTCTTCGTTCCGACGAATGATGGTGTTTCGTCGCGGGTCGGCGCGCATGTCTGTACGGATCGTCAGATCGTTAGGACGATATGTAGGCCATGCTCTGATACCAAATGATGCAGAACGGTTTTCGGCGACGGCGAACAATAAAAATATTTGGCGGTGGATTTTGGTGGAGAAAAAAATAGATAGATTGATAAGAGAATGGAGGGGTTGAGAAGAAGAACACGCATGTAGCGCGAGGTTGAAGAAGGAGAACCGTGAAGATCACATGAGGGGAGAGAGAGAGAGACGGAGATAGAGATAAAATCTCAACTTTTCAGTAATCTTCACTGAATAAAAACACTGGACCCTCATCCCTTTATATAGGAGGGATGGCATTACAAAAATAGAAACTAATTTAATTTGACCACTAATTATCCTAATTGGACTCTAACTAATTAACCGACGGATTTGAAACTCGAAATGACCACTAATTGAGATCACAGGCGATCCCATTTATTTAATTAAAAATTCGTCGACTCAAATAAACGTAAATAAAATTGACAGAAATATTTAAATAAAAATTCGGCCCTATATTTCGAGCCTACGCTGCATCAAGAGGGGTTCAATATTTTTCACATTCTCACTACCGACTTAAAAACTTGCGTTAAAAAAACACTTCAAAATTGCAGCAAGAACTCAAAATCTGTGAGCATACTAAAGACATATGCCTCCAATGTTAAAGTGGGGAGAACATATTAGGGTTGATCGGATGAGTAAGCAGTGATGACCATGCAAGATAGGACAACATTTACTTGTTATGCGAGAAATAAGAAACTTGTGTTCAGGATCACGATCGTCCACTTGAGCCAAGATAAATGGCACAATCGTCAAGAACTTACCGAAACTCTCACTACCACAATTCTTCCCTCGCACCTCCTTTCCGAACTCTGTTTTACGATCCATTGACCTTTGATTTTGTCTTATTTTCTTCGTGCGGTATGGACGATCCTAGCAATAGAAAGATAAACCTCATTGCTTTGGGGGCTTGGAAAAAAAAGGAAATCAGGATGCACCATCGAGACTAAGAACCTCCCCTTTTGCCAACTAGGGGTGTGCATGGGTCGGATACCCGATCCGTTCAATCATGATCCGTCCCGATCCGTTATTACCGGGTTGACGGGTCGACCCGACCCACTCCAACAGGTAACCGTACTAATGGATACCCAATGAGTCTCGGTTACCCGCGGGTACCCGCGGATCACTAAAACACATCAATCAGTGATATGCTTGAGATGTGAAAGAGCCTAACTTAGGAATTTTTAAGCCCAAATCAACGCTCATAAATCCGTGATAAATGTATCATACACTAACATTGCTTATATATTCACACATCTTTTGGTTGAAAAGATCACGACGGACATAAAATTTAAAAAGAGAGGAAACCGGCTTTGATATATGCTTTTGCTTTTTCAAAGCAAATATAATACGATTGATAAATAAATACTCATTGATGTGTTGATGGACCGAAATAAAGTCCAATCTAATTGGAATATCACATGACCCAAATTATCGATTTCAATTACAATAGATTAGCTCGACCCAAACGAGATTTCGGCCGAATTTTGACCAAAATTTTGGTCATTTCTATGAACATATCTTTTATCGACCACACACCGCATTAACATATCAACCATTTCAGTCGAATTTCAACACTTGTCGAAATCAAAATTTCGTCGAATTTTGACGAATTTTGAGGCCATAAACCTTGCAAACTTGATGTTTATTTAAATTATGTTGGAGTTTTTTTTAATTCTTCTCATTGGTGACATACATCTTGAGAATTTTTAAATGGACGTATGTTTCGTCATATGGTATTCAATATAGTTTTTTTAGTTTCCTTATTAATTATTTTTTCGCATAAAAAAATAAATCTGTTATTTCGGTTAAAAATACAAACATCTAGAAACCTCTTCTCTTGAAGTCATCCAGCAATCTCAATCTCGATTCATACATTTTTGTTATCTCGATTCCAAGTAACGATCTCAATCACAAGCAATTTCAAAGCTCGGTAGGATGGAACATTGGACCGAGCCACCTCGAACCCAACCTTGACCCGACCTGTAAAAATCGGATCCAACTCGAACCCGATGTCTATTTAGGCTGGACTCGGGCCCACATTTATTTTAAATAAGACATTCGAGCCGGAGCCAGCCTGAACCCGCAGAAACCTCGAGTTGTATCGACCCCATCCGTACCCCCATACCTCAATATAATAATAGTAGTAGTATTTTTACAGATTGCTATCCGCATAAAATGATGTGGAGAAAAGCAAAGATAACAAATAGGCCGAAGGAATTGTGTCAATATTTTAAAAAGAATAAGTTTCGGATCGATGAGATTGTCTTGCAGTAGATCAAAAAGACATTTAATTCAAGCAAGTACTGTGATTTAATTCATGCAACTTGCAAATAATTAGTCTGCTTGGAGATGGCTCTAGCCCGTCCTGAGCCTCGGTCCGAACCTATGGGTCTTGAGCTGACCCTCGAACTTCAAAATTATGCGAGCCTCATCCCGATCCACGGCTCGGAAAAAAAATGATGGCTTTCTCAGGTTGGGTTGGGGCGAGCCAAATGCTCCACCCTATAAGTCGGCGAAACGAGATTGCCAAACCCCTGGATAACGACCACGTTAGAGGAGCAATGAGATCCGTCAATCCATGGACATTATCCGAGTTGGAGGGGCAATGAAATGGATCGGCTCGTGGGTATCCATGGATCATAGGGTCGAAACTCCGTAAGTCTTGGATCAAATAGGGTTGGGTACCCGATCCAAAATAGTTTGTAGGATACCCACAGATTTAGGGTCGACCCGTATGGATCGGAACGGATACCCGTCTAACCCATAAACCATGCACAGCCCTATTGCCAACAAATACTCTCCTTTCCACTTCTTGGGGTTCTTAGGTGTGCTATAAAAGGGTTGAAAGATAGGGGGAGATGTGAATAGTTGCTTGACCACCATGGGTGCAAAGCAACTAAAAGAAAAGATGCTAATCTACTCTCACTACCAAGAAAGCAACAAATACAAGGGTCTCTCTTATGAAGACTATTGATGTCATACTCGTTGCATTTCTACATGTTTAGGACAGAAGGAAATGCGGATATAACTTCCTAATGAAAATTGCACTTGTGAAGTTAAGGGCCTCGCCATAATCCCCTCCACAAAGAAAGCTACTTCCTACGGTGACCTCAACAATGTAAATCATCGAATATGCTTGAGATGGCGTCTGAGATTAAGAATGTAGGCACAAATCGCCAAAACTTCTCACTCATTCTATCCAAGAAGATTTAACTCTCTTTTTTTAAAGTTGTATGAGGTAATCGAAGACGTTAATTTATCATCTACCATCTTTTTTTCTTAGAATTAGAAATGCAAACTTTCAAGGTGTACAAGACTTGGGGCAATTCATGCCCTGGTGGTTTGTCGTTCAAGAATTCTCATCTAGGCAATTCATAGTGTCTTAATCTAAGATTTCAATTCTTCCATGTTTCAACAGAACATGTTATGGGAGAGCACTAGGCCACCTTACGAATTCTAGAGGAATGTGTGAGTTCAGTGAACTGTAAAGTACCGAAGGTGAGCAATTTATTAGAATGCATGTAACCATGATGCAAGGCAAGTCCAACCCCCTCTCCTTTAGCTTCTATGAATGTTAGTCATCAGATGAAGGTATGAAGTCAACCATTATAACATTGCAATGGTTTAGAAAAGTTAGCAATAGTCCCCTCGACAATAGCAAGTGGAGTATGAAGCGAGCTAGTCAAATATACATTAGAAGAGTTCATTTTGTTCGATGCTTTTTGAGCTCAATGGATTTTCCCGATTCTACCTGGAAGATGAGAAAATGCAACTTTCCGCCTTAGGATGATGACATGATCTTTTTTGGCTTAGCAATGAGCAAGAACTCAAAAGTTCATCTAAAGTAGACTCATTAGAGGCTCTTTGGTGTGTAATGACTTATTGGCTTATCAATCATCTCAAGCGTCCATAGGCAAGTCCAAGGCATGCAACCAAAGTCTAGACCGTCTTTAGCACACATCTACTAAACAATGAGTCAAGGGATCACAACAAGCAGAGGAGAGGAAGTGGTAAAAGGGAGGCCCACGGAGCCTCGCTTTTTTAACAAGCAACTTAAGGGCTTCACCCTGCCAAGGCAAAGAATCTCAGAAAAAAGAAAGCTCTACCTCATTGTCAACAATCCAAGGAGGTTTTTCTAAGCTTGAGACTCACTAAATTTAATGAATTCGAATCAACATGGCGACACGACTGACAGATGAGCTAGCATTAATATCAAATCCAAGTTTGGTAAAGGCCTTGTGTTTACAAGTAGATGTGCCCATCTATAGCATCGATTGGGATATATGTGGATATGTCTCTACCTGTATTTCAATGACAGGTTTGACAAGCTACTTGTTCATGTCTCTTATGGTATGGCCCTCTTTCTAGACGACATAAGAAGACCTCCCAAATGGAAACCTTTTGGCCAGAAGGTCGATGTTTCATGCACATACTGCATTACAAGGGCATGGCAGCAGATTGCACATTTCTCAGGCAACTTCCAGATCTGAAGGGAGAGAAACTATAACACATATAGGAGACGAGACGAATCAAGTCAGTAATTGTCACAAAGGACAAGTGATTAAATTTTAGGCTGCCAACCCCAACTTCACTTCAAGGAAGATAATCCTCCGCCTGATACCATGAACCAATTCAAAGAACAAGCTACTAAATAAATAGCTCATGAAAAGACGCAAAGATGCCACTTACTGAACAATTGGTTTATTATACATTTTCGTCAAAGTCACCTTCAGCAATATCACCTCCATATTGTAACCTGGAGTATCCATGGCCAGGACAGCTCTCTATTCGACAATCGAAAAATCAAAACACTAGAAAAGTTTTACTGACAAGCAAACCAAATGAATCATAAAGGATATGTTGAGACATCCAGTTACATATGTAAAACAAAATAGCCTGGATGATAAATAATAAAATCACCATATCATACAGCGAAATAACACTTACCGTAACACTCGTATTTAAACAAACTTGTATCTGGATGCATAAGAGGCATTGACAAGGACACAAGACAAACAATATAAGCTCACTTCTCCCTTGAAACAGGATCTGTTCCAGCTGAAGGGCTGTCTGCGAAGTACTCAGGTCGCTTGACATTCACACCATACTACATCGATCCAAAAAATCATTATCAGTTGTCAACAGATTAAAGCCCTGAAGAAATATTATAGAGCATAAAGACATAATTATCTTAATAAATGATAAGTAGATCCAAAGCAGTTTACCTTTATCTCTAACAGAAATATCTTCCTAATTTACAATAATTCACGAAAACAATTTGTAAGCTATCTCTATTTGGCTCTTAAACTAATATCCTGAATTACTGGGGATAGAATGTTCAATATACCTTGAAAAATAACCTGATTATGACGCGTACTCGCTCTGAATAAAGAAAGAAATTAAATAGATCTTGTGACCCAATAAATGGGGAACATCAAGCGGCAAGTAGTTGGATCGAATCTAATTAGGCATTTGTCTATTTATCCGGTTAAATCTGGATGAAGTTGAATGCGGTTGTAATTGATGGATATCACCTCCTATTTATGGTGGACTCCGATTGACATTTCCATTAAAGTTTTTGATGAACTCTTCTCAAGAGTTATAAATACTCTGTATAACTCCATTGCAAAATCTACCTCCAGAGAAATACATCCTATGAGCCCATGATTTTTCCCTTCTACGTGAGAAGAAATTTTTCACGCAATCTTTGCAACACAGTGATTGATTCTTTAGTTTGTTTAGCCACCCAAACACAGCCCTTGGTAATGAGGTAAGAACTCGTTCCTGCTAGACGACACTCATTATTAAGCATCATTTAGGCTGTCACATTTGCACAACTTTCACTGAAGAAATCTAATTCTGACCTAACCAACTTTTAACAAAAGCACAAAGTAAACTTTAGGAATTTGCCAATTATACTTACTACAGCTAACATACAAAACATCGGCAGTTAGACTGGACACTTGCCAACAATTGAAACTGTTAAAACTAAAAAAATGAACCAGGCCATTGCAAGATCCAAAAAATACGATATTGATATAGCTTAGGCATTTTAATCATAATACACTGTCTAGAAGATAATTAAGAAAAGGCCTGATCAGGAATTTAACGGTCAAAATCACCCATTTCACCATCTCTTGTTTTTGCAACCCATGTGATCACTCGGCTCTGCCTTCCAAATGGTTTGAAAATGTAACTTTCATGATGTTATATTTATTGTGTCTTCTATTTATTTATTGAGCAATGTAACCCTTCGGGGTCTTTTACATAATTCTTCCTTTTTGCTCTCTAAAGTTTCACATTATATAAGAAATCCTAGACCCAAGGAATAAGACACAACAATTCTCTCTTCCCTACATGGTATCATAGCAACGATCCTAGACCGGTGTATTCTAACCTAACTCCCACTCCCACCACCATCCACACTTGTCCCTAGGGTCCCGCGTTGAGCACCTCACCTCCTCGCCCATAGCTGCAACGCCTCCTGCAACCTTCTGCCACCATCGAGGCTCTCCAAGGCTGCCACCGTGGAAGCCTAGACCACCTCCAGGGCCGCCCTCCAGCGCATCCGAGACATCGCTCCAACGCCCCGGCACACCTACAACGATACCCTCCAGTGCATCCAAGGCATCCCTCCACCGCATGGCACTGCTCCAGCACAGACAAGGCATCCTCCATTGCCCCATGCACCGTCATGAGGCATCTCAACCCCATCTGGGTTGTCGCCACGGTCCCCGAGGACCCCCCCAATCTGTTGTGCATTGTGACTTCGCACTTTCCGGGCCACGTATGCATGATTGAACAACAAAAGTACTTTCTTAATCTCTCTATCTGACCACGATGCCATCTCTTCCTATCTAGACTAAGCCCTTGTATACTAAGTCGTATGTGATGGTACAAGGCACTTCTATCAAACTTAAAGGCACGGAAAACTTCGTGCTCTGGTCTCGTTCTTTCAAGGTGTTCATCGGTGCTCAACGGAAAATCTACATTCTAACGAAAGATCCTCTAGAAGAGACGAACAAAGACTACAACACATGGCTCAGAGACAACTTCTAGGTTATCACTTGGAAGACCAACGATGTTGTCAAACTGCACATTGCTGCAAATCTACTCTACAAGGACATGGCCAAGGATGTGGGACGATTTGGAACATACTTACTCACAAAAGACGACCAAGTCTCGCCTCGCCAACATACATACGCATATCACTCTCGTCAAGTACTACATGCATCTCACTAGCTTGTATTAGGAGCTTGCAATTTTTCAACATGTTATTAATCTAGCTGGCAAGTGTATCGCTTTCTCGATGGACTATATCATAACTACAAGCAATGAAGAAGTAGTTTCTGATGTCTGATGCTCTACCATAGATCAATATTATATTTGGTCATCTTCAGAAACTGGAGACATCTGTTGGACGATTTTCTACTTTACCTCTTACAGAGAATTCTGCCCACTTTGCATCATCTGGGAGAGGAGTACAACAGAGCTTTCAAGGAGGCTGAGGCTGGACTTAAACCGCGATTGTAGACGTGATTCAGTTCACGGATGTGACTTGGGTTGTGGTTGTGGACGTCACACTACTATTCCTCAGTACCCACAGTGCATCCATTGTGGTTGTTGTAATCATTCGTCCAAGCGATGTTGGTAAAAGTTTGGCTATCATGCTCATCTAGCCAATAATGCCTATGATTATGCCTAGGATGCTGCAGAGGTATCTCCTGATCCAGATTCCAGTGAACAGACTGTCCAACTCAATGCTGCTAATTATTCTCGTCTGATGCAGATTCTACAGACTCCTGGGCCTGACGGTTCCATAAGTGAGAGTACCACTGCTAGTCTGGCTACCACTTCAGGTACAGTAGCCAACTCGACCACTACCTTTGCTCATGCTTAGATCACTGACTCTGAAGATTAAACGCAACCTTAGAGGAGATTGTAGTCTACTAACCTTCTCCAAATCCTCTTCCTTGAACTCTCTACTCTGAAGCCCTCTCAGTACGAGGCATGTGAGTTCACACACATCATCGAGCTTCCTTTCATGTTTGTGCTTAATTACATCATATCACTTGGAGATTAATAAGATTGTCAAGAATTTCTTTTAGTATGCCAAAACGTTTTCTCTGCTTGTGTTCAAATTATTTAAACTGGTCATGTTCTTGAGTTTACCCAATAAGACTTGAAAGCATAGTTTGTTTCTCAAGGGACTGTCCATCAGACATCTAATCTGTATACCTCTCAACAAAATGGGGTAACGGAAAGGAAACTTAGACATCTTGATATTGCTCGATCTCTACTCACTCAGATGAATGTTCCAATGTGCTATTGGATGGATGCCATCCTTACAGTTTTCCATCTCATAAACAGGAACCCTTCTTCCGTTTTAAAGGGGGCACTCCTTTCTCTCTATTGTACCCCAATGAGTCCCTTTTCCAATACCCTTGAGTATTTTTGGGTGCATTGCATTTGTCCATAATTTTCATGCTGCTGACAAACTCTTGACTGCGACTATCAAGTGCATCTTCCTTGATTTCTCTCACACTCAGAAGGGCTATAGTGCTATGATCATGTTGGGCATCAGTATTATATTTCGATGGTTTTCACTTTCTTTGAGCAGACTAGATTCTTTACAGTTTATCAATGACATCCCTTTGGATCTACCACCTCCACCGATCGTTTATAAATGTAAGCCCACCATTATACCTGTTTTTGTGCCTTTGCTAATTCCTTTGTGTAGGATGATATCCTTCTTCAAGTGCTCCCACCATTAATGCCTCGAATGTGCCTCAAGAGCTTCTTATTGCTCTCCGGAAATCAAAGAGGCAATGTGCTTTTCACCTTATGGCATATTTTACTTCTACAGATGGCTTATCTAGCTGTGACAAGAGATTTGAAGATGTTCTGATGGCCACTTCTATTCCCAGATATCATCATAGTATACCGTAGGATTATAGTTGGCGATAAGCCATAGATGAGGAGATGGACACCCTTACCTCTTTCGGCACGTGGGATCTTGTGTCATGCCCCCGGGAGTTTGACCTGAGGCATGTACATGGGTCTTCACGACCAAACAATCGCCTGATGAGTCTATTGACAAATTGAAAGCCAGATTGAATGCAAAATACTTCACACGGATCTATAGGGTTGGTTACCTTGAGACTTTCTCTCCAATTGCAAGAATGTGTTCCATACACACCATTCTTTCAGTTGCTGCTAATAAAGCATGATCTATCTTTCAACTTGATGTAAAGAATGTCTTTCTATATGGTGACCTCGAAGAGGTGTATATGATGCAACCGTCGGGTTACGTAGTCGAAAGGAAGTTTGCATGTCGACTATTTAAGGCCATCTATGGCTTGAAGCAAAGCCCTCCGGCATGGTTTGGCACACTTACCGCTGAGATCAATACTCTTGGCTTCCATAGGACAACATCTTACTACTCTTTCTTCATCAGAACGACAGTCTACTGGCACCATTATACATGCACCCTACGTTGATGATGTTGTCACTGGAGATGACGAAACAAGCATTTCAGAGACCAAGACCTTCCTCAAAAAAGTCCGTGATGAAGGACCTTGGACAACTCTGATACTTGGCATTGAGATGATACATTCTACACACGGACTACATCTCTCAAGGGAAGTATTGCCTACATGTCATTACTGAGGATGGACTCCTCGGACGCAAGCCATCTGGCATCCCTATAGAACTAAGGAACTAGTCTACATTAATTGATCATGAGTTTGAGGATACTACATGATATAGAAGCTTAATGGGCAAACTACTCTACCTAGGTCAAGGAGGTTGTCATCGGAGAAGCTGCCCGCGGAGAGCTGCGAAAATTATGAGGAAGTTGTGAGAAGGGAAAGCATCATGGATGTTCATGAATGATTCACGCTTGAGATTTTTTGATATGAAAGAGGGTGGGATTTCGAGATGGAGCCCGCCACAAGAAATTATATTAAATTAATACAGAAAGTATTGAGGATTACGAATGTAAAAGACGAGATGAGAGGATGATGCTTCCATTTAGCAGGACACGCAGGAAAATTAGGGCCTCTAAATCATTGTTTGTGACCTTCCTCCTACTTAGATTAGTGGGTAAGGTAACAACACGAATTCAGATGTAAGATGGAGTCACTATCCAGGGTTTTACGTATAATTCAGAATTATGGAGGGGTCAGTGTGTAATTATGAAAGTATAGAGGATTACGAAGACCATAGCTAATATCTTTCTTGTATGTTATATGATGATTCTCCAGTCGAAACTTGTTTCATATCCAAACTCATCATATGGGTTATGATGACTTAATAGCTAATTATTTGTGGTATGTTTCCTAATAAGTCTATAACACAAACTTCTTTGGTATATGAACTAGTGGGTCACGATGATTCCATGTCTGATAGATTTCTTACTTGCTTTCTGATGATTTCGTCGCACTAACTTATTTGATATCTGAAACCATTACATGGTTATCATAATGCTATAGTTGTTACATTTTTTATATGTTATGGCAGTTCTACAAACAAACTTGAGTGATAACTGAACTCATTACATGGGTTATGAAGATTAACTGATATATTTTGCACTTGCTTTCTCATGAGAACCTAACTCAAACTAGTTTATTATCCGAGCTCATTTAATGTGTTATGATGGGTTTATACATGATACATTTTTTATTATGTTTCCTAATGATTTTATAGCACAAACTTGTTTGATATTTGAACTCATTACATGGGTTATAATGATTCTTTAGCTGTAACATTACTGATATACTATATGACGATTCTCTAGCCCAAAAACCTGACCTATATATGAACTCATTACATAAAGTACGATGATTCTATAGCTGGCATATTTCTTATTGCAAGATTATATAGCTAACACATTTCTTACTTGCTTTTTGATGATTCTCTAACACAAATTTATTTAATATATGAACTCAGGGCATGAGTTATGATGATTCCCTAGCATAAAATATCATACCAAGATGATCATATGGTCGATATATTCTACTATGTTTATAGATGATTCTTTAGTATAAGCATTTTTTATACCTGGCTTAAACATAGGCGGTGTTGCTCATTTGAAATTTATATTGTGAATATCACTAGTACTTTAATAGCCGATTTGTACTTTCTTGGTTGGTATCAGCATGTATAATTCATGTGCATGATGTTATGTGCAATATACATGAATGTCATGTATCCTGCATTTCTTTATGTAACTTGATGGCGATCCTTGTTAAAATAAATGAGCTTTTAAGACGATCACCACACGTTGAGTTGTGAAATTGGTCATGCACAATCATTTATAGAACAATACTCCTTTGAGCATGAGCAATTTATACTTCTTTTTCATTAAGCGCATGCTTAGCTACAAATTTTACACAATTACAAAAAAATATAGGGCTTTTCCGTTCTTCCGTAAGAGATTTTCTTGCTGCCGCAATAGATGGATCATGGACAATGTGGGAAACGGTAATAAACACATCCAAGTGACGCCCATCACAAAATCATATCTCAGTAGTGCACCTGGTGGAGGTTCGAGAGGAGAATTACTAGAAGAGGAGAATTACTAGACAGAGAAAATCTTCATGCTCGAGGGATGTTGGAAATATGAAATGCATAATATATAACAAGATAACTAAAGTAAAAATAAGAGAGCACTTGGATTTACGTGGTAAGAAGCAGAATGAAACCATGAGAGAGATCCCCAAAGCTAGGTTTTCTATTGTGTTTTTCAATGAGTAAAATGGGTGTATAACCCTATATATAGCCCCACCAACTCAATCAGGCTCCATCATTCATCCATGTAGGACTAAACAACTCCGCAATTAGCCCAATTCACAATTCTCTGAACACTCCCCCTTAAGTTGGAGAAGGGATGCAACAGTGCCAAGGGGCCAGTGAAGGGCGGGAACTACAGGTGGTAGCCATTGTAATATGAGCAATATGGCGCAACGCCTCACCATGATCGATGGCGGTGAGGGAGGAGATTGTCCTAAGGGTGACAGTAGTTGCTCGTGAGGAGAGTAGCGTGAAGGAGAGAAGTTTATGGTGGGAGCACGATGGGACATCAAAGCATGTGAAGCAATGACCTCTCCACTGTAAATCAAGCCTCACAAATTAAAGTAGGAGGAAGTTTGATTAACTCAAGCATATTAACTCAAGATGAGTTCAATTGACGGTAGGTGATGTGGTCTAAGATAGAGCAAGTTTATATGGGTCGTGGAGTAAATATAAAGAATACATAAGTTTTGGTGTAAAACAACAACAAAGCCTTTTCCCACTTTAACTAGGGTCGGCTACATGGATTCTTTGCTTCCATTCAGATCTATCATGGGTCATTCTTGGGCTTAGATCCAAAAAACTAAGATCCCTTCGTATAGTATCATTCCAACACTTCTTGGGCCTTCCACACCCTCTTTTAGTCGGCTCAACATTCCAAAACTCACATCTCCTAACCGGTGCACCAGCTGGCGTCCTTTGCAAATGGCCAAAACACTTGAGCGATTTTCTCGCATCTTATATTCGATCGGAGCTACACCAACTTTCATTCTGATGGCATCATTCCGAATCCGATCTTTACGTGTGTGTGTCTACACATCCACCTTAGCATTTTCATTTCTGCTATTGCCATTCTTTGCACATGTCTATGGTTCACATGCCAACATTCAGATCCATAGAGCATAGCAGGTCTCATAACAGTTTTGGTGTAATTGGCAAAATTTATAGGGGTTGTGGTGTAAAAAGTCCAACAAAAACTACAAGGAAAAATAAAAATAAAATGATAATTTGGGATACATCATAGCAAGAAAGGGAACATAGAGGTTGGAAGAATGGGATGGGGATAGGTGGTGAGCAAGGAAAAAAAGTTTGCTGGAAAGTATTAAAAAATACTTTTGAGTTCATTTTTGTCAAAATTTGCTTATCAACAGAAGCTAACATAAGGCCATGTGGCACGGAGAATGTGATGTTTATAGTGTCATTAACACAACTATGAAGTTTCAAGGGGTATAAAGGTCAAAGCCTCGAATTTAATAGCTAAATTCCATTATGTATACAATTATGTAGGATTAAAAGCGCGTTGGAAGGGTTAATATGAGGGTGACATGGTTTTGTTCCTATTTACCTCACGCAATGCCTTGGAAAGATCCTCCATTGTCAAGACCAGACGCTTGTCCTGCAAAAGATGTATACCAAATACAGCTTGTCTTTAGCAGCTTAACATATAACATAGTTGAATGGTGTACATCTACCTTTTGCAGTTTGTCACGTTTATCTTTGAAAATTGATGATTGTCGTGCCTTGCAATGCCTATTTAAGTAGTTAAGCCATACAAGTTAGAGAATTATTATCTGTAAATATGACGCAGACAATAAAAGTAGAAAATTTGGAATAAAATCACTTGAGTTATAATTGTTAAGGAAATAAAAAAAGAACCCAATCCCAATTTGCATTTATAGATTTTCAAGATGTATCCATACGAACCAGAGAAGTAGAAAAGGCAGTGCAGAGTATGAGGGCATGCAGTATCTATAAATCCCTAATTAATGCACTTGAAAAGCTTTTGTAAACAAAACAATGAAAGACAAGTTCCAAGTACAAGCCACTGATGTTGTGTCTTCTCAAGTGCAAATAGTAATATAAAGCTTAGCATTTTTAAGGGGAGGATGGGCAACGGTGGTGGACAGATGGTAGTTCATGGAAGGAATAAGACACCTAAAAACACGACCTAATGGAGTTGGATGCCGGTGAAGACATCAGTGGATCCTTGCTGTCAACCCCTTCTCCTAATGAAATACAATGGCAGGTGACTAGGTGTTTCAGGTGTGGTGGTTGTGA
The DNA here is from genome assembly GCA_037367405.1 of Ottelia alismoides. Lineage (NCBI taxonomy): Eukaryota > Viridiplantae > Streptophyta > Magnoliopsida > Alismatales > Hydrocharitaceae > Ottelia > Ottelia alismoides. The sequence goes on from JAZKJV010003821.1 coordinate 51,231, forward strand.
TCAGCGTGCTCGCGATTGTCATGACCCGGTGAAGTGCTTCGTCCGTGGAAAGATTGGCCATAGGAGGATGACTTGTCCTGATATCAGGGTTTGACGCCTCGGGCACTGGATGTTGATGGGAGGAAGGAAGGAATTAATTCAATACTTGTGGAATATGCAAGATGGCTGGGTCTTGCTTGTTGGAAGCCATGGCAGATATTGGTTTTTGGTGTCGTTCACAGGGAATGTCACAAATTGGGGAGATGATGTTTTGTGTGAGGCCTTTACAGAACGGAGTGGGACAAATTACTGAAAAGCAGTCATTGTTAGAAATATTGACCCTAATGGTTAAGATTACCGGTTACAAATCTCCACAATAATGGAGAAATAAAAACTGAATAAATCATGATTTTAAAAGATGAGATTTATGGAAAATAAATCTTGAAATAAATGAGAAACCAAATTACAATGGGCATTACGATTTGGGGCGAACGGGATGAAGGAATGCCCTATAAGTCTCCATGGATATGGTGATGAGAAATCCATCTTACGGAAGTCCCCAAATCTCGATCTCCTCTCTTCCTCCCCGTCTTTCCTTGAGTCATTTGGTCGTTAGAAGGGTCCACCGGAGGAGACCCTTGCCAAAGGATGGTGCTTTGGACTTCTCCTCTCCATGTGCCCTTCGGGTGAGGGGTCTCCTCTCCTCTTTCGTGCCTTTCAATTGGTGAAGGATGCCTTGCGAGAAGTTAGTACCATATAGGATTCTATCAGATGGTCTTTAGTGTGGGCAACCAACCGATGTCCCGCTCTTGTGCTCATATACCAAAGCTCACATTAAGACACTGCATGAGGTTTCTATTCGAGGTTGATGACCGTCTCGAGGTTGAGCATACCGTTCCTTCAGAGAATGTTTCTCGGGATTCCAGATCGTCTATGATCCTTCCCTATTGTACACTGGTGACCGTGGCAGGATTGGAGATGCTAATCGAGGAAGCTGAAGGGATGAAGTTGCAAGTTGGGGAAACTAAAAGGTTGATGTTAACACCTAGGGCGGAGGTCGCCAGAAACATCCAGTTCCCTGAGCCTAATATCATTGCAGAAGGGGCCCATGTAGGGAGTTCTATTTAGAGGATCCGCTTACGGATCCTAATAAGACAAACACTAATTCAGCTTCCAAAGTTGTTTCTATTGATGCTGAAATTTTGGATGTTTATCCTCATCTTCATCGTGATGCTTTGTTCAACCCTCTTGACTTGAGGATCGAACTCAACTCCTATGAACAGAACGAGACACCCTCTAAGCATCCTTCGTCGTCTCCTATCCTAATGCGCCTTGACCTAACGCATCAAGCATCGGCTCGTGGGCCAACAAATCAATGGTGCCCAGCTTTCACCCTCGAGAAGATGGGGTAAAACTTAATTCAAAAATAAACGTGCGAAGGGATCGACACTGTAGGTGGAATTATCTTTCTGAATCTTTGATCGATGATCTACTTGAGGGGAGTGTTGGAAACGACTCTTTGTCGCTTCAGTTGAGGCTGTCAAGTCCAAAATGTAATAAGGACGGTAGTGTGGAGCTTGACGATCATGTGTGAGTTGCTGATAAAGTTTCTCTTCCACCATCAGATGTGGCTTTCACCAATGATTGGGTGAAAAGCTTGGATCTAGTTCACAAAACAAGGAGTGACGTTGATAAATGAAGATCTTAGTTTGGAATGCAAGGGGGGGTGGGAGATCGGAAAAGATGAGGGATGTTGCTATACTTCTTGCGAACTACAAATACGATTTCCGGCTAGTACATGAAACTAAAATTTATTCTTGGAATGATCACCTTTGGAACTTGTTAGAAAATAAACATGCGGAAGCGAACATGGAAAAAGATAAAGAAATATAAAGAAGACAGGATTTTACGTGGAACCCTACTCCGTGAGGAGCGGGATGAAACCACGGGAGAAGCCCCTTAACTGGGCGTGTTTGTCTATTGACTTTCTCATCTGTTACAGGAGGCCTGGGGTCCTTTATATAGCTTCTACAGGGCCTCCAAGTCCCACCACTAGGCGGTATGGGACTAAACTCAGTGGTGTGGTAAATGGATCTTGGAGGGATCCATTTACCCACCTATTACATAAGTGACGCATGCTCCAAGTACTCTAACACTCCCCCTCAAGCTGGAGCATGCAATGCTCAGCTTGGACAAACAGAAAGAAACTCAACTCACAATACATGACACTACAGACAATATCAACCCAACGCACACAACTGCTGCAGTCGAGGACGTTACTTCTCATGGCGTGCATGTGAGGAGGACGAACGGGGCTGGAGTGTCTATCAGGCTCAGAGAATGGAACTCTACTGTGGAGTCCCTATGATACCACATGAAAACCCTTGCCCTTAGTGGCATAGGGAATGATCCTCTGCTTTGGAGTCTATATGGCTCACATGAAAGCTCTGGCCGACCAACAAGAATGACAAATGATTGGCATGCGTCATCGTCGAGTCCGAATCTGAGATTTGTAGAGTCTGAACGTCTGACCGGTCTGGAAAATCTGACATCTGAATCTTGGAACAAGACCTGTGACTCTCTATATATATACTCCCCCTTTCTCCCATACTGGTCGGAATGACATGGTTGACCACGTTGGGAGAAGATAAGATAATACATAAATATGGGGAAAAATGAATATTCTCTTGCGGCTTTTCATCATTTTTTTTTGGTAATAAGCCGTCCATTTTTTTTAAACATATATATATATATTACATATAAGCCGTTCAAAATTTTTTTTTCGGCTTTTGCAACATTTTTTTTTCTCTTTTTTTTTCTTTTCCTTTTTTTTAACTTTGCGTACGGCTTTTTCTTCGTGTACGCGCCCTTTTTTTTCCTTCAAAATTTGCCGTTTTTTTTAATCCAAATCTCGACCCACCTTTGGGCCTCAAAATGCAGCATCCTTTTTTTTTGTAAGCCTCCTTTTTTTTATCATACAGCTCTCTTGAGGCCCTTCATATTTTTTTTCCCAGCCCCCTCCTTTTTTTTTTTAAAACACATTGGTCCCTCTCCCCTTAGGGTTCTGGGAACCCTTTCTTACAAAAGTTGGCCCAGCAACGGGCCCAAAGAAAATAGCCTCCTCGTCATTTTTTTTAATAAGAAATGGCGCTAGGGTTCCCAGCCCTCATTACAAAAGCGCGAGGGTGCCGCCCCCTGATGGGGCTCTTCGTGATGCCGCTGGAGACCTGGGCAGCGCGCCTCCTGCGCGCCGCCTTGGAACGAGAGGGCTCGGGGCCGCGCGCCTGGCTACGCCATCGCCTGGACTTCTTCTGCTGCGTCGTGGCGCGAGTTGGATCTGGGGGTTGCAAGGTTTGGATCACGCCATCTGCGTGTTGCCGTTGGAAGATGCGCGCGTGATGGAGATTGGACAATGGCGCCGCCAGCGCGTTGATGAGGAGTTGCCCTTCGCGGCTCCGCCTGGAGCTCTGGATACGTCGCCGCCAAGAGAAGGGGCATGAAACTGGGGCAGTGCGACGCGGCCTGTACGGCACGAGGGGGAGGAGTCGGCTCGTGCCTGGGGGCACGCAGGCTGAAGGGCTGCTGCCAGCAGCCTGCAGAGGAGGATATCGCCTGGAGTTGTGGTCTGCCGAGAGGAAGTTGCGGCCTGCCTACGTGGCCTGGATTTTTGAGAGGGTTTGAACGATGGGAGATGCCTTCGCTTGCAAGGCCAGATCGGATAAAAATTAGGGTTTCAATCGAAACCCTAAACTTGGACAGAAGCAGCACCCTTCTTGTTGATGACAATAGAAAAACAACTGATCTTCATAAACAAACTTCAACAATAACCAAGAACTGGATCTCGAACAGATCTTTAGCATAAAACAAATACAAATCTCGACCATATATATGAACTTGAAATCCGAGAATCGACCCGCTTTGATACCATGTTAGAAAATAAACATGCGGAAGCGAACATGGAAAAAGATAAAGAAATATAAAGAAGACAGGATTTTACGTGGAACCCTACTCCGTGAGGAGCGGGATGAAACCACGGGAGAAGCCCCTTAACTGGGCGTGTTTGTCTATTGACTTTCTCATCTGTTACAGGAGGCTTGGGGTCCTTTATATAGGTTCTACAGGGCCTCCAAGTCCCACCACTAGGCGGTATGGGACTAAACTCAGTGGTGTGGTAAATGGATCTTGGAGGGATCCATTTACCCACCTATTACATAAGTGACGCATGCTCCAAGTACTCTAACAGAACTCATTGAAAGGAACATCACTTTTGAGCTTCTGTGCTACTGATTATAATGGAAGTGCTGGTGGTTGCTGCCAGCTATTGTTTTGGGATGTCTCTTCATTGTTCGCCACTTTCGAAATGTCGTCAAGAAATATATTTGTTAGAGGACAACTTTCGACCAATTTCAACATCCTTTAGACCTACTCAACACTTGTATATATACCCTATTCCTCCATCATTTCAACACAGTTGCTCACTACACTCACTCTAAACAAACTCCCCTCCCCAAGTTCCTTCCTCGTTTTCCTTCATTGTGCCTCCTCGAGGAGCTTCACACAAAGAATCATCCACCTCCAATGTCGCAATGGAAAAACATGTGCACAATATTATGGAGGGTCATCTCCTCATCGAGAGGTCATCAGAATGCTAGAATCACAACAAGCATGCCAAAGTCCTCATCAAGACCGCAACTAATTAGGAAGTCTCGTGAGTACTAGTTTCTCCCACTTCTTCATGCGACCACATCTCTTAGTTGTTCGTCAAGTCTTTATTCCCACTTGCTTGGGATTCTGATAATAAATCTAGATATTGTGAAGATATTCTATGTCAGTCTCACAAAGATCACCGATGAGCAAGAAAATATCATCATCATTTACTCCATCCTCCATAACATCATCACTAACACCTCATACCACATTCTCTGATATCCTCAGCATTATTGTAGAAGGAGCCACTCTCTCAATCGTATGTTGTAAGGTTTCTTTCGAGCACGTCAAGAATGTCGTCGTCATCCAACCACAATTTCATGTAGAGGGAATAGCCCTTAGATCCAAACTTCTTTATCCCGCTCTTTGAATTCTTTCCCAAATTGCAGCAGGATATCTCAATTCTAAAATAGGTAGTTTTCAACATTTTCACAAACAACCGCCTATATCTTCTTTTGCATTACCTCATCATGCCAATTATATCAATGCAGTGTCCCTCTCTATCTTATGACAGTATCATGAGTCTATCTTCCTATTGAGTATATCCCTACATGTATCTTCCAGTTACACAAAGTCGACATCTCAAAGCAATTCGAGATTCAAATGTTAGTTTATTTTGCAAGATAATGTCCATTAAAATGGGGGTCAAGTAACAAAAGCGAGAAGAAGTAGACAAATAGAAACACAGAATCGTGGGAGAAGAAGAAGCCCTAATTCAAATGAAGGTTAGGCCGACAATGATCAAAGGTGGAATTCACCTTACAGCACCAATACCGAGGCCTATATTAAGACAACGATGTTGTCAGAATCAGTTTTATCCTCAAACGACAACAAACGGATCATTACTACTTTGGTGGATACGTCGTTCGACTCCAAAATAATGTCAAAGAACTCAAATAGGATAATTTCAAGAGAAGTAAATGCCACTAGCTTGTGGCCTTTTTTCCTACTATTTTACTTTCTTTATGACATGTTTTTGCTTGCTCTATTATGTACTTGAACTTTTTGATCAAATATGTTTGCTTTTCAACCCTTTGAGCTTTCTATAACCTCCACTAACTACCTTTTTAATAAGAAAAGGAAGCAAATTCAATACTATCTTTATCTACTTTTCAATTAACTTTTGGAGAAAAAATAGGATACTTTTCAGTGACTGCTTAAAAATCTGCTCCTTTGTTTTCATGAGTCTTTAAACTCACAATCTTTTCAGATACCTTAAATTTGCCCACTTATGTCATCATCTTACTGTCTACGTCTCCTTTGACTCCTTCGACCGTCAGGTTTAGCCAAACGACTAATTGTCAAACAAGACACCACAACCCTCTAGTCGTAAAGCCAAAAACTGAATGTTCTCCCTACACCCATACCCGGCCTGAAGAGATGCACTACATATGAAAGCACCAAGCAGAGGCCCTTTCAAAAGTTCGAAGGGGCACAGACTGACCCCTCCAACCGACATGCCATAAATGTCACATAGCAGTCGAACAAGTAAATTTGAACCCCCTCCTCAAACCTGAGCAATCCACTTCATCAGCATTTCCCTATTCATCTCCTCCATGCTCCTTACCCCAAAGCCTCCATCCTCCTTCTCCAGCATCATAGTCTTCCAACCAACTAGCAGTATTCCCTAACCATCATCACTACTAGCTCAGAACAATAGGCATATCAGACCCTCCATCTTCCCCCGAGCACCAACAAGAAGTATCCTAGTTGACAAGAAAACACCATGTTTGTCGAAAAGACGACCTTTAGGAGCACGAGACGTCCCCTACATCAAGGGTGAGGCAAGATACCTGCTAACCCGCCACTTTTTGCTCCATCTTCTTAACCACCAGCCCATAGCTACACCGCCTCCGTCATCCACCCACTAGGGGAAACCCCATATAGTTAATCAGTAGAGACCCCCTCTGGGTCTCATTATCTCATAAGCAATGAAGCAGGCACGATTCCCATCTCTCCCATCTCGAAAGTGACAAATACGGACTTGTCGTTATTGACTCAAAGGCCCGACACCTCCCCAACTAGGAACAAGACCCCCTCCGCCCATCCCCACCCACCCCCCTCGGAGCACCTCCCTTAACGAAAAAGATGGTATCATCTGCATATTGAAAAATCAGGGCATAAATTCCCCCACTCCTGAGACCATGTTTTATTCTTGTTTTATTTGCTCTTGTTAAGATGCTTTATGCAAACTTATTTCATACTTCCGATGAAAATGGAGATAAAACGATTAACTCTTAACTTTGACATGTCCACATCATCTTAAATCAGCTATGTTTGTCACAACATTATACTTCAATCTATTGTTATTATTGATGGTAGCTTCAATGATATCAGGTTGCTTCAACCCATCCCACGCATTCTTGCACAAATCTTGGATGGAAGCTTTTCAGCAAGACTATTAATTTCACATCTTTTCTAAGTAACTTGGCTTATGTCATATTTTCCTTCATTTTTTTAAAAGGAGAAATTTTTCCATCATTATGCATCAAGCAATTGGATAAGGTGATCCTGCAATTGGTGATTGGTGTACATCAACCCAATCTCATGTTTGCATACATCGTTACCTACATCCTTCATCATCAGCACTAACAAAGAACATGGGTGTCTCCCAATCAATACTCACACCACATTCTTAACATGTAAGACCCTGCAATAACTTCAGATAACGAAAAAGTTGTCTGATTCATGACGATGCTTCAGACGCCTCATAAAGAAACATGTTTTTGATTACATGTTACTAGATCATGGTATACTAATGTACTCTGGTAAGTGCAACTTTATGTTATGTTGATCTCAGTGGTGTTTGGATGTTGAATTCTTTATTACACTAGATTTGATGCTCCCTTTTTTAAGCAGTAGTTGCCCTTAATTTTTTCCAATAATAAAAGGGGAAAGCTGTCGGTGGAAAAAAAACAAACATATCACTATACAACCTACCTGTTAGGGGACTGCTGTTAAAAATTACCTTTCAAAACAAAAAAATTATAACAAAAGGGAAAACGTTGTCCATTTATTTTTTTGATAGTGACAAAATATGTGAAACGATATTGGTCTTAGATTAGGACTAATGATTCAGAGAAAAACACAAATGATGAGTAATTGAATGAAAGCATTTCTAAGATTTGGGATTATAAAGTCATTTTGGAAAACAAAAAGAATCAAAAGTGTGGAAAAGCAATGTGATAGAGAGAGGTGATTCTATTCAAGTAGTACGGTTTCTTATATAAAGATGATATCCTGTAAAAATACAATGATGTCCTCAATAGAATAATAAATACAAGAACAATAAAATAATAAAACATCAATATCCTCTCAAGTTGGATCATATATATCGTGCATGTCCAGCTTTGGAGGCCAAAAATGAATTATGTGTTTATTCAGAAGAGCTTTGATAATATATATCAACAAGTCAAATCAATATAAATATGTTGGTAGTAACTTTCCCTTCACGTACTGCATCCCTGATAAAATGACAGTCTACTTCAATACACTTGGTGCTTTCGTGAAAGGTGTGATTAGTGACAAAAAAAGTGGGTAACTTGCTATTATAGTAGAGAGGAACTAGAGTTTTGGTAAAGGACCCAACTTCATGTATGAATGTAATAAGCTTATAAATCTCACGAACGATTTTAGCTAAGAATGCACACAGATCGGATAAAATCGGTAATCCGATCCAATTCGATGCTATTGGATTGGATTATTGGATCGGATTGGTTTGGTTTTATCATTATAATATGGATCAGATCGAATTGGAATTTTTCAAATCCGTTCCAATATGGATTGGATCGGATCTCTATTGAAATCCGATCAGATCCAATCCGGTAATACATACACACATATAATTATATACACACACATGTACATACATACAAACAACAAACTTGCATGCATACATACATATACAATATCTATATGCACACATTTCGAATTCCCTATATGACCATAATCAATGACATTCATCTCAATTTTTTTCGTATCAATCTTGGATACAAGTTCTTCTGCCACTACCCGTTCTCTCTTGAAAGCGAAATGTTGAATCTCCAAAATAATAAAGTGTAACTATAACTAGTAAAATTGTAAACCGCATTCGATTATTCTCCTCAGTTCCCTCTTTCTATCTCATTTCACTCTTGACTGTCAATATTCCTCCTAGATGACCACTTACCACTCTAAATTATTCATGGACTTTAACAGTACTCGATTATAGAGATCCCGTTTTTTTATCTAACTTGTCTTTGTATCTTTATTTGGTAATTTGTATTATTCTTGTTTGAATCATTTTAGGAAACTAATTACAAAAAAACGACTAGTGCATCATTTATAAAAAAAGGAATTTAAATTTTAAATTCAAAAGAATTATTTAGTATGATTGTGCGATCTTCAAATTTTTGTAATAGATTGATGAAATTCTTCAACTTTTAGTTGATTATGTTGTCTTTCTTTCTTTTACATTTATTCATATTATCAATTTTTAAGTCATTATTTGAATGTCGAGGGCTAGTGTGTTATAAAATACAAACATGGGAGAGTAAATTATCGAGCGGGAAAATGTAATTGTAAAAATCCGATCCAATCTGTAATCCGATGGATTGGATTGGATTGAAGTATTTGATGGATTGCATTGGATTCAAAAGATAAAAATCTATTAAGTATTGATTGGATATAGATTAAGCTAAAATACGATCCAATCCGATCCACGTGCACCCCTAACCATGGCTATAATCTACTTCTGCACTGGATCTAGAAAAAAATTGCATACTTCTTGTTATGTTGAGTGACAAGATTTCCACTAATGAACATATCAAAACCATTTAGGTGCACCTTTACAGTGAACCCCCTTCTCCCCTTAACAAAACATAGCAAATACAATGGTAGAGCCTCTGCCCTCAGAAAAACCAAGTGCTTTGCATCTGCATAGAATGTATTTTCCATGTAACCATTAAAAAAATAGAAAACTCCCTTCTCTGGAGAATTCTTCAAGAACCCGATAATGAGATTGTTAAAATATAAAATGCGGAAGCATAATCAGAACAAAAACGAATAAAATAAAGAAATATGAAATACGGAACACTCATTTTTTACATAGAATCCTACTCTATAAGAAGCAGGATGAAACATTGGGAGAAGGCCTTAAAAGGTCGTGCTGAGATATTAGTTATCTTTTATTCATTCTATTACTTTCTTTTCTTTCAGTACATTATCTAATTGCCCAACATGTTTCTCCTCTAGATAAAAGAATCCTATGGCCTCATGAATAAGCAACTCATTATTTTCTCTCCATAAGGTACTAAAAGAGACGGTCCTAGACCAGAGTTCTCGTACCTTAACCCCACCTGCTGCCCCCTTCTCTATCACCTTGCGTGCTGCCTAGAGACACTCCCACGTTGTGTGTTGCCGCCAGGGTTCTCTCTTGGAGGGTTGCACCACTACATCCCCTCCATAGGCCATTATGACGCCTCCAAGCCCTCTTTAAGGCTTGCGAGGATTGCCAAGGCGACAACCCTGGCCATTGGTGGGCCCTAGTGCTGCCACCCAGGCCACCCTTGGCCCCTCCAAACGCCGCGCTAGGTGTCGCCCAGAACCACCTTGGTCATCCGACCAACCCCTGGAACCCCTATCAACTAACTTTCGGCCTCCTAGGGCCCTCCTATTCCTCTCTGACGTCGCCCAGCACTCATGGACGGCCTGATTTTGACTGGAAAAGGTGATTCAGATTAATAATTCACTTTTTTTCCGGTCGTAACACAGATCGAGGATTGATGATGATGGTTATATGAGTCTACATGTACAACCAATCCTCTATATTATCGTGTAGACTTGCTCAGATGGGTCCACTGCCTCAGTCGAGTTCCGTTTCAGTATATTTTCTTAACCATGTCAGAAAGCAAAGGTGATATCTTCTCTTCATCTGGTGCCTTCAAGGGCCTAGCTCCCGTCGTGAAGATGGATGTGACCAACTATGAGTTGTGGTCCATCAGTTCTTGACCCTCATGCAGTGCAATAACAACGAGCACATTCTGACACAGTCGTAGCTGACGGATAAGACTGGGGAGAATATTTCGTGGAAGCAAGATGACACATACATGTGTGTTTGACCCTCCGGTACTCTCACCAGAGAGATTACCAATGACATTGTGAACCAACCCACCACCAAAATGATGTTGAGAAGCTTCACAACTTCATGCATGTCACCACATCTACTAAGTAACAAATGTCGTACAAGAGATCCATGATGGTTGGAGTTTTCTTGGCTGCTCTAGACCCTAAGTACAAGGCATCACGCACACAGCTTCTTACTAGTGTAGCTATGTTGCCCATGGAGGAGGTATACATTCGCCTCAACAAGACCATTGCCCCACCTACAGCCACCACACATACTTCCTCAGCGATGGCCGCATCTCACAATAGAGAAGGCTCTACTCAATTCAGAGGATGTGGTCCCAGTGGCAGAGTAGGAGGGCGTCAATGTGGCCCATGCACCTACTACCATTGTCCTGGTCATTCAGAAGATACATGCTATCAGAAGCATGGATATCCCACTTATGCTCGTATGACCAAGTAGGTTGAGCCTCCGGACAATTCGGCTCCTATGGATTCGCAACTAGATGATATTGTCTCTTGTATGAGGGAGAATATGACTCATGTTGCAGATGCCACTACAGGTTCCACAAATATTGCAGCTTCTGCCAGATCATCCTCAAGCTCCTCAGGTATAGCATGTGCTTTTACCAATTGCAGCAGAGCAGATATGACAAATTGGATTATGAACTCTAGTGCTTCCCACAATCTGTGTGGAAATAAAGCGCAATTCAGTTCATACAAATCTATACCCCCTGGTAAATCGATCGTCATTGCAAACAAGGTTCATTTACCTATTATAAGACAACGGAATGTTCATTTGATGCCATCCATGTGCCTGCAGAATGTGCAATATGCACCTGATTTTCAATTCAATTACTTTCTATTAGTCAGATCATTAAGGATATGCATTATCGTGCCATTTTTGACCCCTCGTCTCTTGTGTTTCAGGACATACTCACGGGCGGGGTGATTGGATGTGTGTGCAAGCAGAAGGGGCTCTACAGACTAGTCCTCAGAGTTTTGCACATTATAGCTTTCTACGTTCTTCATGTTTATTAGCATCATACACCAGACCTTGTGTGCTAACACTTCTCAACAGAACGGTGTTGTGGAACGCAAACACCGTTACTTGATGTGACCAGGACACTTTTGATCAAGAGTCGTGCTCCTCACTCTTTCTGAGGTGATGCGATTCCCGTTGCTTGCTACTTGGTGAACCGTATGCCATCTTCTGTCTTAGGAGAGAAGGTCCCTTTCTTGATTGAGTTTCCCAAGAAGGATATGTTCTCCCTTATACCCTAAGTGTTTGATTCGATGACCTTTGTTCACCATCCGACGCTTGGTCGTGACGAGCTCTCCCCTAATGTCAAGTGTGTCTTTGTAGACTACTATCGTACCCATAATGGATAACATGGCCTCGATCCAATTCGACAGAAGTACTATGTTAATGATGGTGTCACCTTTTTTGAGTCTGTCATGTATTTCTTTCCTCCAGGTGATAGGTTGACTTCGTCTGATTTTGGAGAGGAGATATATGTGCCTCCTCCGATGGTACTACCACCTCTAGTACCACCACCACCATATGCTCCTGTGGCTACTCCTACACCACCACCTAGTACCTTGCCCAAGGTTGCCATGTTTCTATGTTCGCAAGCCACCCATGGCTCCCTCTACTCATGGGTCTTCCCCATCATCCAACACGCCCAAGGTATGTACTGAGCATATTGTTTCAACTGATGGCACTAGTGATTTGTCCATGTTGTAGGCTACTTTACAAAAGAGCATGTGCCCTCTCAGAAGGGTAGTTAACATGTTGAGGAGGAGGCAATGGATCTTGATGTGCCTATTGCTCTGTGGAAGAGGAGACATACTTGTGTTATTTATCCTCTTGCAACCAATGTTTCTTTGGGGCGATCCTCAGAGGATTTCAAGTTTGTCGGGAGTTGTCAGTCGTGGATAAACCACAGACATATAAAGAGGTGATACATGACATTCAGTGGTGTCTTGCCATGGAAGAGGAGATGGCAGCGTTACAGTCACGTGGCACGTGGAGCATAGTTATAGCTCCTACAAGAGCATCTGTTGTGGGATGCAAGCGGGTGTTCACGAAAAAGCACCAAGCAAATGACAATGTGGATCGCTATAAGGAGAGGATTGTGGCTCGTGGGTTCACCTAGATATATGGGGTGGACTATCAGGATACTTTCTCTCCAATGGCTCGGCATTCTACACTGCAGATCATTCTCTCTGTTGCAGTGGCACATCCCTTGTTGTTACAAGGCAAGGAGATGGCCACTTTACAGTCATGTGGCACGTGGAACATTGTTACAACTCCTACAGATGTGTCTGTCGTGGGATGCAAGTGTGTTCTTTGTGAAGCACCGAGCAAATGGTAGCATAGATCGCTACAAGGCAATGCGTGTAGCTCATGGGTTCACCCAGACCTATTGGGTGGACTCTCAGGATACTTTCTCTCTAGTAGTTCGACATTCTAACTACAGAACCTTCTCTCATTTACAGTCACATGGGATTGGCCTCTATATCAGCTCGATGTGACGAGAGCGTTCCGCTATGATGACCTACAGGAGGAAGACTACATACAGCAACCACATGGGTTCGTTGTTGAGGGAGAGTGTCAGAAGGTGTGTAGACTTCATAAGACTATCTATGATCTTAAGCAGAGTCCAACAGCATGGTTTCAGAAGCTCTCGAACGTGATAGAGCAGAAGGGATTCGTGAGATCAACTACAACACCCACTGTTTGTTCAAAGGTCTCAGAGAAGTACAGTTGTTATACTGGTTTATGTAGATGATATCATCATTACATGGGATATGTACAAGGCATTCAAGCAGCTAAGTCTTTTCTTAGTCCACGGTTTGTAACCAAGGACCTTCACAGTCTATGCTACTTCCATGGATTGGAGTTTGCCAAGAACGAACAAGGTCTTTTGATGACCTAGAGGAAGTATGTTATGAATCTTCTGTCTGAGATGGGCATGGCAGATTGCAGGACAACCACTACTCTTATGACCCGAGCATAAAGCTCTATTACACTGAGGAGGTAAACAAGAGAAGGTACATGGAGCTCGTTGGGAAGCTCCTATAAGTAACCATCACCAGGCCAGATATATCCTTTGCAGTGAGCAAAGTGAGTCGGTTCATGGAGAAGGCTAGACATGCACATATGAAAGCAATTTATATAATTCTGAGGTATCTAAAAATTTCACCCGGCATTGGTCTCTTATTTAGTAGAGGCACATCCCTTATTACAGCCTACACAGATGCAGATTATACGGGATGCTCCAAGGACAAGAAGTCTACCTCTGGCTATGTTGTATTCATAGGAAGCTCCTTGGTGTCATGGAAGAGCAAGAAGCAGACAGTGGCCATCAGATCTAGCGCAAAATCAGAATACAAAGTCATGGCACAAGGGAGTACAGAGATGATGTGGGTCAAATCTGTTTTGGCTGAACTAGCTATTGAGGTGCCTCTTCCCATGCACCTCCAATGTGACAACCAAGCTGCATTTTTTATTGCCAACAACCCAGCCTTCCATAAGGATCAAGCATATCGAGGTAGACTATCACTACATCGAGACACGATCCAGAAGGGTCTCATTTCTACCTCTCATGTTAGGTCAAGTGAACAGACAGTCGATGTGCTCGCCGACGCTCTAGCTAGAGGGTCTTTGCAAAGATTTTTTCAAGCTGAACCTAGTTGATATCTACATTCCAGCTTGAGGGGGAGTGTTGAGATATTTGTTAATTATTATTCTTTTATGTATTCTCCTTTATGTCCACTTTATGCCATTTGACCAATAGGTTTCTCCTTTATATAAGAGAACCCTATGACTATATGAATAAACAACAACTCTATTTCCCAAGAAATAATGTTTTTCAAGCTGAGCGTAGTTGATATCTACATTCCAGCTTGAGAGGGAGTGTTGAGATATTTGTTAATTATTATTCTTTTATGTATTCTCCTTTATGTCCACTTTATGCCATTTGCCCAATAGGTTTCTCGTTTATATAAGAGAACCCTATGACTATATGAATAAACAACAACTCTATTTCCCAAGAAATATGAAACGTGGAACACTAGGGATGTTTACGTGAAACCCTACTCCATATTGAGAGGCTGAAACTACGGGAGAAGGCCTCAAATTGTCGGATATTCTATTGCATCACTCTCAATGATTAGAAGTGTGTGAGGCTCTTTATATAGCCACACAGACTCTCTTGAGTCCCACCAATAGATGATGTGGAACAATCTCTAGGTCATTCTCCAACAGAGAACATCACACCAATGACTACATCTCAACTTCTACATATACTGGCTAACTATATTCACAGCATAAGAGATATCCGACCTAGTAACTGTTGGGAAAAATGAGAGATTTGTTTACTCCTTGAGCCATAGGCTCTCTTATATAGAGAGAGACCTATGAGCAAATTGTATAAAGTAGACAGAGGGAAAAGAAAATAGATAAGAAGATACCTAAACATAAAATATATCTCTACACTCCCCCTCAAGATGGAGCATAGATATCTATCATGCTCAGCTTGGATAAACACTTTTGGAAGGACCCTCTAAGTAAGGTTTTGGTGAAAATATCTGCCGTCTGGTCCCCTGAGCTGGCATGGGATATAGAAATGAAGCTCTTCTGGATCATGTCACGTGATTTATTGCAATCAACTTCAATGTACTTTGTCCTCTCGTGGAATGCATGATTATTAGCAATGAATAAGGCAGCCTGATTGTCGCATTTCAGCGACATGGCAAGAGGAACATCCATATGTAGATCTGTCAGGACTGCTCGAACCCACATCACTTATGTACATGCTTGTGTCATAGTTCTATACTCAGATTCAACACTAGATCTAGCAACAACAGTCTGCTTCTTATTTTTCCACGAGACAAGTGAAACTCCAACAAATATGGCAAATCTTGATGTGGACTTCCTGTCCGTGGGATATCCTACATAGTCTGGGTTTGCGCATTTTAAAGATAGTTATAGTATCACCCTTTTTAAATAGCAACCCTACACCTGGAGATAATTTCATATACCTTAGTATCATCTTTATAGCATCCATATGTACCTGACGAGGTTGTTTCATGAACTGGCTCAGCCGACTGACTGCAAATGAAATATCGAGTCTGGTAATAGTAACATAAAGAAGCTTTCCCACCAGTTCCATGTATCTTCTCTTGTCAACCTCATTAGTATCATTATCATACAGCTTTATGCTTGGATCCATGGGTGTAGTAGCGGGTCGACATTCAAGCATACCCGTGTCACTTAGCAAGTTAGTGACATATCTGAGTCATCACAAGCTCTTGTTGATTTCTGGCAAACTCCAATCCAAGGAAGTATCTAAGAGCTCCTAGATCCTTGGTAACAAACTCACCACCCCGAAATTATTTCGCCCTCTTTATTCCATGCATATCATCTCATGTAATAATTATGTCATCAACATACATTATATTAGCAGTCATACCTCTGGAGGTTCTCTGTACGAAAAGAGAATGATTTACATTCGACCGTTTAAACCCCTGCTTCTCAAACAAATCTGAGAGCTTCTGGAACCAAGCTCTCAGGCTCTACTTAAGGCCATAGATTGCCTTATGTACACGCCTGTGAACACTCCCTCTCAGCAGCAAACCCCGACGGTTGTTGCATGTAGACTTCCTCCTGAAAATCACAATACAAAAAAGCATTCTTGGCATCTAACTGAAATAGGGGTCAATCTCGAACCACATCAACATAAAAAGAATATGTAAGGTAGAATGACGAGCAACTGGAAAGAATGTGTCAAGATAATCCACCATGTACGTCTGAGTAAACCCACGTGCAACCAGTCAAGCTTTGTACCTATCAATGCTACCATATGCATTCTGTTTCACTGTAAATACCCATTTGCAACTCATTATGGACGCCCCAGTGGGGGCTGGGACAAGGCTCCAAGTACCTCTCGACTGAAGGGTTGCCATCTCGTCCTCCATAGTCAGATGCCATCTACTATCCGTCAATGCCTCGCGGTATGTCAACGACGGACAAAGCAACTGCAAACCTCTTGAAGTCACCCGTCATAAGCTCAAAGGTGACACGAGAAGCAATCGGATATGAAGCACAGGAATGCTTCTGCTTCTTAAGAGCAATAGGCAAATCAAGCTCTGCATCATCTCTGCCACCTGCCTGATCATCCCCCTCTTGAAATAACCCCTGCTGAGAAATACCATTAGACCCATCATTAGAAGTAATGTTGTCAGAACAAACCTAGGGTGTGTTGGATCATGAGCAGGGGCTGGGGTCGACTGAAGTAATGTGGTAGAGGAGGAACCAAAACAATGAGAGGTAGGACTGGTGGAGGTGGTGGTGGATTTGATGATGAAGGTGGCGGGTACATGGGTGGAGGTAGAATATAGACCTCATACTCTAAATTCGAAGGTGTCAACATGTCACCTATAGGAGAAAAGTACATGACAGACTCAAAATATGTGACATTTGTACTAACATAATACCTCCTCTGTAACAGATTTTATGCACTTCTTTAATATAATTCATAATAGCATTGCCCGCTTCCGATTTATTCTTCAACAAGAAAACCGAAGACAGATGACTGAAATCATCCACAGCAACTAAATAAAATATGTGTCCCTGATGATCGAGAATACGACTTCGACCCCAAATGTCCATGGAAAAACTCAAAAGGGGACCTACTGCGCCGACTCTAACAACTAGGGAAGACAGACGATGGTGGTTCCCTAAATGACATGCTTCACAATTTAACGACAAGTGGGGTGACAAGGTTGCAGAAAGTGGTAGTCGGTACTCAGTCGGTGGGGTCACTGACTAAGGATTAATCGGCAATCGAGCGACTAATTGGATTTAGTCGGCCATTAGTCGGTTTTGAATTTTTTATTATTTTAAATATATAAATCAATTTTTATACACATATGCTTATATATTTACATTAATTTGTACATTTTATATACTATTATAATGAAATAAAAGAAGTAATTGTCTTTAAATATAATATTAAGCATATTAGAATAAGTTTGCTTTTAAAAAAATCGAAAAACTAAAAAATTAAAAAAATCTCTATGTAAAAGTCGACATTATAGTCAGCCGACTATTCCGACTAGTCGACCCGATTAGTCGGGCTGACCGACTAATGGCCGACTAGTCCTAGTCAAGTCGGCTACCCCACCGACTCGACTAGTCGGGCCGACTAATCGGCCTAGTCGGTCGACTTTTACTACAGTGTGGGGTGAGATCTGGGGAAGGACTTGACGCAGTTTCTGAAGTAGAAGATGACTGAAGCGTAGATGCCATAGATAAGGAGAGACAAGTCCAGTAGAATGAGAGGATACTCCAGCGTATGGTATTTAAACCAGTCGATAAAACCCGTCCTGCTCATGACCACAACCAATCACTCTGCCCGTAAGAATGTCCTTAAACACAAGAGATGATGGGTCAAATATAGCTTGACAATATAAATCCTTAGTAATCTGAATAATCGACAGTAAATTCATAGAGAAATTAGGGGCATGCAACACATTCTGCAACTACATAGATGGTGTCAAGGTGATCCGCCCTATCCCGTGATGGGAGAATGAGTCCCATCTGCTATGGCCACTGTCTTTCATGGAGAAACTTGCTTGTAGGCTATGAGCTAATTTCTGTCTCCATGCAAATGATGTGTTGCATCGGAATCTATAATCCATTCTAAGATATCTAAACCATGATGAGAAGTAGAGGTATGAGCACTACTTGAGGTACTAGCTCCTACAGTAGCAGCAACATCCGAGCTGTTCTCTGAAGCATGTGAAGGAGTACTGGCTGGGGGCATGATATCTCTCAGTCGAGACAAGCTCATCATATCGCTGATCTGATGTGGGCGGAATGCCATAGTGCTGAGTCTGCTCTGCGACTCGAGCGGACACTAAGTAACCATGTTTGGAGTAGCATGTATCTTCTGTATGACCAGAGCGATGGCAGTAGGTACAAGGTGGTCCACGTCCACGTCCACCTCTACCACGTGGTCCCCGTCCACGGAACTGAGATGGACCACCTCTTCCACGTGAGGCAATCATGGCAGATGGATTTGGCATTGGAGCATGAGTTGAGATATTGATACGGCTCAATCTACGGAAGGCCTCCTTCATGGGAGGAATGGTAGCTTCTGCTAGAATATGAGAAGAAGCAGCCACATACTGTGAATCGAGGGAGGCCAAAAAGACACCAACCATCGTGGCGTTCCGGTACGCCTTCAGCTGCTTTGGAGTAGCTGCGAGGGACAAGAAGCTGTGAAGCTTCTCAAACATTTCCCGCAAGGCAGTGTAGTGAGCATGTAGGGGCCGATCATTCTGCTTTATAGTGAAGATGTCATGCTGAAGTTGTAGGATTTTTGTCTCATTCTTGGCCTGTGAATACGTGGCAGCAAGAATGTCCCACATAATTTTGGCAATGGGTCGGTGCAAGACATCGTTCGCAATCTCTAGTATCAACGTACCAGACAACCATACCTGAGCATACTCGTCATCAGCCTCCTATGAGGCATACAACCATGTCTTCTCCGTCGGCTCTTCCTGGTAAGAATATACTTCTTATCCATCGACTTCATTAGGCTCATGAACTGCATGACCCACAATTCATATTTCGACCCATCCATCTTCACTATAGGCGCATGACCTTTGAAGGCGCCTGTGGTGGGGATATCTATCTTGTTTTCTGACATGTCGACTAGAGAAGACTAGGGTTGTAGACAAGACAAACTTTTGTCTACACTGACAAAGGGATTTGGTTGCGTGTGTAGACTCAAGCAACCAATCCCATCAAAGGTGCGGTGGCGACCCCCTAAGGAAGGAGGGGCAGTGACAACTCCTAGCAAGAGGAGGGATGGCGGTCCCTTTGATAGAATAGGCGGCATCAGCCTCCTAGAACGCGAGCGACACAACAGCGATGGACCATCGGGAGGGGTGGCACCCATTAGGGAATGGGTGACGCTGCGGTGGCCCCGTTGGAGAAGGGGAGGCACGACCCCCTAGAACGGACGGTGTCCCCCCACTGGAGGAGAGGCGGCGCAACCCCCTAAAATGGACAGCGGCAACGGGCCAAGAACGAGGTGGAGAGAGAGGATGGCGCGGTGGGGTTAGCGTTAGGGTTTGTGGGGATGAGAGCTCCGGCCTAGGACCATCGCTCTGATACCATGTTGGGAAAAATGAGAGACTTGTTTATTCCTTGAGCCCTAGACTCTCTTATATAGGGGGAGACTTATGGGCAAATTACATAAAGTAGACAGAGGGAAAAGGAAATAGATAAGACGATACATAAACATAAAATATATCTCTACAGTAACTAACTACCTATAGGATGCAAAAAGTATTCCCAATAGGCTTCTATACGATGTAGTATCCTCAAATAAAGAATTCGTCGAGGTGACATGACTTAGATATTCAGTTGGAATAGAAGTTTTTTTAAGTTAAAAAGGGAAGGTACACGCTATGTTGGGAACCCCATTATCAATTGATAAAAAAAAGTACAATACGAGCCAGGACTCGAGGAGAGTCCTAGCAATATGAAGAATGTAGAAGTTTAGTTTATGTTTATGTATCTTTTATTTATTGTTCTTTCTGTTTGTCTATAATATGTAATTTGCCCATAGACCTCTCCCTATATAAGAGAGTCTAGGGCTCAAGGAATAAACACAACTCTTATCTTTCCCAACATGGTATCAGAGCGGCGGTCCTAGACCGGAGCTCTCGTACCGAACCTTAAACCTAGCCCTCCACCTTCAAGCCTCCACGCGCACCGCCCTCCGTGCGTGCTGTCTCCATGCGGGTCGCCCCCTTGCGCGCCGCTTTTATTTATTGTTCTTTTTGTTTGTCTATAATATGTAATTTGCCCACAGACCTCTCCCTATATAAGAGAGTCTAGGGCTCAAGGAATAAACACAACTCTTATCTTTCCCAACATGGTATCAGAGTGGCGGTCCTAGACCGGAGCTCTCGTACCGAACCTTAAAACTAGCCCTCCACCTTCAAGCCTCCACGCGCACCGCCCTCCGTGCGTGTTGTCTCCATGCGGGTCGCCCCCTCGCGCGCCGCCCCTCGCATGCTACCCCCACGCACGTCGCCTGCTCGCGCGCTACCCCCACGCACCGCCTCCACGCGCGGCGCCTTCACGTGCGATTGTGCGCCGCCCCACGCACGCCGCCTGCCCGTGCGGCTGTGCCCGTGCGTCGGTTGTCCATAGGGTTTCACCGCCCCTAGGGTTTGGTTGTCATCTTTATAAGGGTCTCTCCTCTCGCTTCCAGGTTGATGGGTTTGGTTGCATAGAGGTCTACATGTGCAACTAAACCTAATCATGTCAGTGTAGACCAAGGCTTATCTTGTCTACAACACTAGTTTTCTCCAGTCAAAATGTCAGAAAGCAAGATCGAGATCTCCACTACAGGTGCCTTCAAAGGTCATGCGCCTATTGTGAAGATGGATGGATCCAACTATGAGTTATGGGCCATGCAGTTCATGAGCCTAATGAAGTCGAT
This sequence comes from Ottelia alismoides, assembly GCA_037367405.1. NCBI lineage: Eukaryota > Viridiplantae > Streptophyta > Magnoliopsida > Alismatales > Hydrocharitaceae > Ottelia > Ottelia alismoides. The sequence goes on from JAZKJV010003821.1 coordinate 72,551, forward strand.
GGGTAAGAAACATATTCTTACCGAGGATGAGCCAGAGGAGAAAACAGGGTTGTATTACTTATGGGAGGCTGATGACGCATATGCTCAGGTCTGGTTGTCTGGTACTCTGATTCCAAATGATGTCTTGCATCAACCTACTGCCAAAGCCATGTGGGACATTCTTGTTGTCACGTATTCACAAGCCAAGAATGAGACAAAAATCCTACAGCTCCAGCATGACATCTTCACGATAAAGCAGAATGGTCAACCCATGCATGCTCACTACACTGCATTGAGGGGAATGTTTGAGAGGCTTCACAGTTTCATGCCTCTCACGGCTACTCCAAAACAATTGAAGACATATTGGAATGCTACGATGGTGGGAGTCTTTCTCGGTTCTCTTAACTCACAGTATGAGGCGGCTTCTTCTCAGATTCTGGCAGATGCTACCATTCCTCCCATGGAAGAGGCCTTTCGGTGATTGAGACGAATCAACATCTTAAGCCATACTACTGTGCCAAATTCTTCTGCTATGGCAGCCTCTAAAGGAAGAGGCAATTTATCTCATTTTCGTGGACGAGGACCACGTGGTAGAGTTGGCTGTGGTCGTGGATTACAGTGCACTTATTGTCGTCGGATTGGTCATACATGAGACACATGCTACTCTAAGCATGGTTTCCCAGCATCTGCCCGTGCAGCAGAACAGATCCAGCATCATGGTGCTACGCCAGCGTCGGATCCACGATATGATGACCTAGTGTCTCGTTTACGTGATATCATGCACCAGCCATTACTCCACCTGTTTCAGAGAGCAACTTGGACGTTGCTGCTACTGCAGAAGCTAGTTCCTCAAGTAGTGCTCATACTACTGCTTTCTACCAGGGTTCACGTACCTCAGAATGGATTGTAGATTCAGGTGACACACATCATTTGTGTGGAGATAGACACCAACTCACATCCTACATGCAAATTTCCCCAAGAAGGACCGTCGTCATAGCAGATGGGACTCATTCTCCCATCACAGGACAAGGACAGATCGCCTCAACACCTTCTATGCAGTTGCAGAATGTGCTCCATGCTCCTAATTTCTCAATGAATTTACTGTCAATTAGTTAGATTACTAAGGATCTACATTGTCGAGCGATATTTAACCCATCATCTCTTGTGTTTCAGGATATTTCTCACGGGCAACGTGATTGGACATGGCTGTGAGCAAGGCGGGTTGTATCGACTGGTCCATACACCTTACGCTGGAGCATCATCTCATTCCACCGGACATGTCACTCCTTACTTATGGCTTCTGCGCTTTGGTCATCTTCCATTTCAGAAACTGTGTCAAATCCTTCCTTAGATCTCACCCCGCTCGTCTTTCGACATATCCAAGCGTCCACACTATTGCAACAAAATCAAAGCACTCACACTATTGCAATCAACAAAAGGTGTCTCAAAAGGTAGTTCGGTTAGAAGATCGAAAGTAGTACTTCTTTGAGAAGCCATAATAGAATATGATTACAATCAAGTAAGCATGCATCCACAAGGATGCCAAGATAATATTTTCTCTAAGATAGATGGAGCCCTTCAGAAGCACGAACGACTTCTTCCTAAGAAAATATCATAGGTGATCAAGGTACTTTGTGACAAAAACCTTCTATAGAAAGGCCATGGTCGATATAGTTCTTAATTTGTCTTTGTGAATATACATACTAGGGCATGTAGCAATTTCAGTGCTCACGTGTTTTTTCCTAAAAATATTCTTAACAATGAGAATCCACCCCTCTCCTCTTCAACCCTCTCTGTTGTTCCTTAGTCAACTTTCATAATAGTCATCTCAGATGAAGGGAAAGTATAAGCGTGTCTTGCACTTAATAAAATGTTTATCTCCTCTACGTCAAAGTAAGATCAAAAACAAATGATCTGATGAGCCCCAAGTAGTCCCTTTGCTTTCTTCCAAACTCTTCAATCCTTCATCCGATCATTTTCAACAATGTATCACACATCTGGCACATTCAGATCATCAATTAGAACAGTAACTTGTAATGTAGGCTTAATCTTACTTCTCTATTCTTCTTTGAGATACTCTTGGAGATGGGCAGGATAATTAACAACCAAGGGTTCGCAACTTCATTGATTATATCATCTACAGTATCATTGATTGATATATCAACAACCTTCTGCAACCGCTAATCTTCTAAATTTATTCCAATGGGTTTTTATTTTTATTCTGCCTAACCTCAATGGATAAATGTCGTCGTTGAGTACCTATGAGTCCTTTTCATTTCTTTTGTGAAGAACCCTAAGCATACCCTTCGAAGCCTCTAACATCAGAACATGCAAATCACATCCCTTTGTTGGAGTATGTAATAAAGGGGTAATTGGATCTCTAAGATCGAATTACCCCCACTCATGTTTAGTCCTACATGGATGAGTGATAGGACTCCGGTCTGTCTGTAGGGCTATACAAGAAGCCCCACACCCCATGTATTCATTGAGAGATTGCAATAGACGATCCAGCCATTTGAGGCCTTCTCCTATGGTTTCATCATGCTACCTCACGGAATAGGGTTCTACGTAAAATCTCGAGTGTTCAATGTTTTTATACTTCTTATTCATCGATTCGCTTCCGCATTTCTAGATTTCAACATGGTATCAAAGCGAGTCAATTTTGGGTGATTTTTATTTTGTGATCTCGAAGTTGCGTTACGGATTTGTTCTTCAAGATGGTCTAAGAGATTCATGTTGCTGGATCCCAAAATTTGTTGCTTCATCAATGTTTGATTTCTTTTTGGAAAGGCTGCTGCGGTTTCTCCCCAAAACCCTAATGCCATCGATTGTGATCTCCACATCATCAACATAGCATGCCAAAAGATCTGCTTCAACGAGGATGATACCCCCCATTGCTGCAATCTCTCAATGCGCGATCCTCCCATATGTGCTCAATGTCCATGGAAACCCTATCTGCTAGCAATATCGATTGCAGCAAGATGGATTCTCTATTGAAAACCTTGAAGGCAAAGGCGGAGGGTTCCCTGCAATGGGTTTCCTCTTGCAGAAACATAATCTGCTAGGGTTCTTGGCAATGGAAGGGAGATCAAGACCTGACAACAACCATGTCCTCTAGTACAACCCTCCTCTCCTCTCACGCGCCACTGACGGGCGCGATTTCCAAGCACAACACTTCCACCAAAGCACCTTCCTGTGCAATTTCTCCCAATGATGAAGGTGGAGGAGCTGCTCCAAAGTTTCCAGATATCTCTGAGATCTGCCACGCCCTGAAGGCACATGCAATCAGCTATGGATTCTCCAGGAATCTGTAGTTGTTAAAGAAGAAAGAAGCCCCATGAGAAACTTAATCGTATAAACTGGATGAGGACCTCTTCATTCTAGCAAGCGGCAACGACGACAACTCTCACATGGAATCTACCATCAAAGAAGAAGAAGCAGTGAAAGCAACAATGGTTTGTTGAGAACCCTACTCGTTGCTTCGTCAACAAAGAAGAGTGCTCGAAACATTTTGTTTAGTTTTATCTCCTTTTTGTCAAGCCCAATGGGCCCATTTTCTTAATTCCTTATTTCTGTACAGAGTCGCTGTTGTATCTTAAAAAAGAGAAGAGATTAAAAAGGGGGGAGGGGGAGAGAGAGCATACCACAAAAAAGAGGTCAGGGTCTGTTTGATTATTAAAAAAATGAAGTGATGGGATATTTAAAAAATAACTGCTATAGGGGGATTGTTCTGGGACTGTCCCAGAGTAGTGAAAAGTTTTAATGGCCACAAAAAAGAAAAAAGAGAGCGAATAATTACAGAAAAAGGAATGTTATTTGAAAAAAAGAGGGAGTAAAAAATGGCGGTCGTACAAAAAAAATCGCACGAGAAAAAAGGGAATAGCCGAGAAACAAAAAGAAGACGACTAAAAAAATGATTTGTGCAAAAAAAGCACAAAAAACATGTTTTATGTTGCATGTATTGTTAACGCATATAGTAGTTTATGTGTGTCTCTCTGTTATTTTATTTTTCAGTTGTATGTTTTATGTAATTTACCCATAGGCTACTCTCCTATATAAGAGAGCCTAGGGCTTATGGAATAAACAACTCGTTCGTTTTTCCCAACACGGTATCAGAGCGACGGTCCTAGACCGGAGTTCTCGAAACCCTAACCCCTACCCTACCCCACACGCCGGCCTCTCTTTCTCTCTCCCTCATCGGCGCCGTCGGGGCTCATCGCAGCCGCATCAGCACCCCCGTGCACTGCTGCTGCTGCTCCTGCGCTCCCTGCGCGAGTGCGCTAGCGCTCCTGCGCAAGTGCGCTGCGCACTGCGTGTCGCGCCTCCTCCACCCACTGCGTGCGTGCGCCCCCTCTGCGCGTTGTAGCCCCCCCACGCTGTAGCCCCCTGCCATCTGCGCTGCGCCTCCTCGCCTGCCTGCCTGCGCGCTAGCCCTCGCCTGCGTGCTAGTCTTCGGCGCGTCGCGCTCTTCGCGCGCGATCCAGCAGGCGACTCTGCGCGTGATCTCTGCGCGCGTGCGCGTGTGCTAAGCCCTAAGCCCTAGGGCGCACATCTTCATCTACATGGGTTTAGTTACTTGAGGTCTACACGTGCAACTAAACTCGTCTATGTCATTGTAGACGAATCTTATCCTTCTGTCAATCGCTCCAGTCTTCAGTATCCAGTATGTCAGAAAGCAAGGCGGATATCCCATCTCTTGGCGCCTTTCGTGGTCCAGCGCCTATTGTAAAGATGGACGGTACGAACTATGAATTGTGGGCAATGCAGTTCATGAGCATGATGAAGTCAACGGGTAAGAAGCACATTCTTACCGAACCAGAGCCTGCTGAGAAGACTGGAGCCAATGCCTCTTGGGAGGCTGATGATGCATACGCCAAAGTTTGGCTATCTGATACATTGGTAATTGAGATTGCCAATGACATTCTACATCAACCCACGGCCAAGGATATGTGGGACATTCTGACGGCTACATATTCGCAGGCAAAGAACGAGACAAAGATTCTGCAGCTCCAGCACGATATATTCACTATAAAGCAGAATGGTCGTCCTCTACATTCTCTCTACACATCACTAAGAGGGATGTTCGAGAAGCTCTACAGCTTCATGCCCCTGACAGCCACGCCAGAACAGCAGAAGACATACAGGAACGCGACTATGGTGGGCGTGTTCCTTGTTGCACTCGATCCAGAGTATGAGGCGGCACGATCCCAGATCTTGGCTGACTCTACTATTCCTCCCATGGAGGAAGCTTTCCATAGACTGAGTCGGATCACAGTTCCTTCCGCGGTCACGAATCAGAACACTTCAGCCATGACAGCCAACAGGGGTCGCGGATTTCATCATCAGAGCCGTGGACGTGGACCCCGTGGAAGAGGAGGCCGCACTCGGCCAACATGTACTTACTGTCATCGCGTTGGACACAATGAAGACACATGCTACTCGAAGCATGGATTTCCTGCATCTGCACGAGTCGCTGAGCAGATAGAGCCTCCATCTGCTGCTACTTTAGATCAGCGGTTCGATGATCTGGTTGCCCGTATGAGGGCATTATTCCCCCATCTGGCCCAACACCTACTACTGAGAGTCAATCTGATGCTGATGCTTCTGCTTCTGCGTCGACCAGTGCTTCAGGTAGCATACTTGCATTTACCAGTAGTAGATCAGATTCATTACCATGGATTATGGACTCGAGCGCTACACATCACCTATGTGGCGATCAGAGTTTACTTACAGGATACTCTCATATTCCTCCAGGCCGAACAGTAGTCATTGCCAATGGTACACATTCCCCCATCACTGGTCAGGGGGAGATTAGATTGACATCTTCTATGCAGCTCAAGAATATGCTACATGCACCTGACTTTTCAATGAATTTGTTGTCAATTAGTCAGATTACGAAGGATCTACATTGTCGGGCGATTTTTGATCCATCTTCTCTTATTTTTGAGGACATCCATACGGGCAACGTGATTGGTCGTGACTATGAGCAGGGAGGTCTCTACCGCCTATGCAGCTCAAGAATATGCTACATGCACCTGACTTTTCAATGAATTTGTTGTCAATTAGTCAGATTACGAAGGATCTACATTGTCGGACGATTTTTGATCCATCTTCTCTTATTTTTCAGGACATCCATACGGGCAACGTGATTGGTCGTGACTATGAGCAGGGAGGTCTCTACCGCCTGAATCAGACTCCATTCGCTGGAACCTCATCCCTTCCCACTGGACAAGCATCTCCTTTATTGTGGCATCTGCGCTTTGGACATCTACCGCTTCAGAAGTTGCGTCGTGTGTTACCCCAGGGTCTTCCTCACACACCTAACCAATGTGAGGCGTGTCAGTTGGTAAAGCATCACAGGTCGACCTTTCCCAGTCGTCCAGGTCGGAGTAGTACCTCCAAGTTCGAGTTATTTCATATTGATGTCTGGGGTCCGAGTCGTGTACCTGATCATCAGGGACACATATTTTATATAGTTTTTGTGGATGACTTCTCTCGTGTGTCATGGGTATTTTTGATGAAAAATAAATCTGAAGCAGGCAATATTATTATCCATTTTCTGAATGAAATTCAAAATGTTTTCTCCACATCTGTGAAGTTTGTGAGAAGTGAAAATGCCCTAGAACTGTGCACTCATGTCCTTGCCAACTATTACTCCTCAAAAGGGATTATTCACCAAACATCATGTGCCCATACCTCTCAACAAAATGGAATTGCTGAAAGGAAACATCGCCACCTTCTTGATGTCACAAGATCACTTCTTATACAGAGTCATGTTCCATACTCTTACTGAGGTGATGCAGTTCTCACTGCATGTTACCTAATCAATCGTATGCCGTCCTCTGTCTTGGATGAACAGATTCCGTTTTCCCTTATCTATCCTGGGAAGGATCTGTTCTCTCTTACTCCCCGTGTGTTTGGTTTAGTCGCCTTTGTCCATCAGTTGTCTCCTGGTACTGACAAGCTCTCTCCTAGGGCTGTCAAGTGTGTCTTCGTTGGGTACTCCAGAACTCAAAAGGGGTACAATTGTTTTGATCCTCTGCGTCAGTAGTATATGGTCAGTGCAGATGTTACATTTTTTGAATCTGTAATGTATTTTTCAGCCTCAGGTGATCAGCAGCTACCTCCTCTGCCTATCGATGCCATATACATGACACAACCACCTCCAACATCGTCACCACCACCACAACCGTCACCACCACCACCACCACCACCAAAAATCCCCGTCTCACCACTACCGTTCCATTATACCCGCAGGCATCCTTCCGCTCATGGTCATGACTCGTCTCCTAGCTCGCCTATGGTATGTAATGAAGATACTTCTATCGATGGATCTAATGATATTTGTGAGCAGGATATGTTGCAGGAGCCAGATGAGGACACAGCTGATTTAGATGTTCCTATTGCTATACACAAATCGAAGAGAAGTTGCGCTACATATCCCTTGTCAGCTGCGGTGTCATTTGAGCGACTATCTGGGGATTTCAGGAATTTTGTTGTGGCCCTGTCAGCTGTAGATATTCCACGGAATTATCAAGATGGTCTGCAGGACAATAGATGGTGGTTAGCAATGGAGGAAGAAATGGCGGCACTTCAATCTAGAGGAACTTGGAGTCTAGTTCCTATACCTCCAGATGTGACCCCGGTGAGCTGCAAGTACGTGTTTACGGTGAAGCACAATGCAGATGGTTTTATTGACAGATACAAGGCACGCCTTGTTGCACGTGGTTTTACACAGACATACGGGGTGGATTACCTTAATACATTCTCGCCAGTCGCCCGTCATTCCACTCTCCGGATCTTGTTGTCAGTTGCAGTTAATCAAGACTGGCCGTTGTATCAGTTGGATGTGAAGAGCGCGCTCTTATATGGAGATCTGCAGGAGGAGGTCTATATGCAACAGCCACCCGGTTTTGCTGTTGAGGGGGAGTGTTCCAAGGTGTGCAGACTTCATAAGGCTATCTATGGCCTTAAGCAGAGCCCCAGAGCATGGTTTCAGAAGCTCTCAGACCTCTTTGAAAAACAAGGATACAAACGCTCCAATGCTGATCATTCCTTATTTGTACAGAAGACATCTAGAGGTATTATTGCAATTATGGTTTATGTAGATGACATCTTGATTACAGGAGATGATGAGCAAGGCACAAAGCAAGCGAAAGAAAAGCTGGGAAGCGAATTTATCACTAAGGATCTTGGAGTCCTTAGATATTTTCTGGGACTGGAATTTGCCAGAAATCCGTATGGATTAGTAATGTCGCAGAGGAAATATGTTACAGATCTGTTGAGTGAAACAGGTATGCTTGGGTGTCGGCCTGCTACGACACCAATGGATCCCAGCATGAAGCTCTATGATGACGACACAGAGGAGGTGGACAGGAGAAGATACAGAGAACTGGTAGGCAAACTGTAGTATGTCACGATCACTAGACTCGATATATCATTTGCAGTGAGTCGTGTGAGCCAGTTCATGGAGCAACCACGTCAGGTTCATATGGATGCAATACATATGATTCTTAGATATCTCAAATCATCTCCAGGTGCAGGTTTGCTATTCAAGAAAGGAAAGGGAATTTCTATCTCAGCATGTGCGGATGCAGACTATGCAGGATGTCCCAAGGACAGGAAGTCCACCTCAGGGTTTGTTGTCTATGTAGGAGATGCTCTAGTCTCATGGAGGAGCAAGAAACAGACAGTGGTAGCTAGATCTAGTGCCGAATCCGAATATAGGGCTATGGCCCAGGCTAGCACAAAGATGATGTGGGTGAAGGCTGTACTTACCGACCTATGTCTAGATGTACCACTTCCTATGAACTTGGAATGTGATAATCAGGCAGCCTTCATTGCAAACAACCCAGCATTCCATGAGCAGACCAAGCATATTGAGGTTGACTGTCACTTCATACGTGACATGATTCAGAAGGGGTTCATTGCTACATCTCATGTTGCCTTAGAGAATCAAACTGCTGATATATTCACCAAGGCATTACTACGAGGCCCATTCCAGAAGTGTGCGTCCAAGCTGAGCATGATTGATATCTATGCTCCATCTTGAGGGGGAGTGTTAACGCATATAGTAGTTTATGTGTGTCTCTCTGTTATTTTATTTTTCAGTTGTATGTTTTATGTAATTTACCCATAGGCTACTCTCCTATATAAGAGACCCTAGGGCTTATGGAATAAACAACTCGTTCGTTTTTCCCAACATGTATTTTTGTGATGTATCTACGGAACTTCTATTGCCCGTCCACGACTGACAGACCAGCACTCCAGACTACTACTGCTATCATTTGTCTTCACCGAGCATCGATTACTTCGGCTTGGTGTCTCTATCCCCGACTACTACTCCGTGCTGGACTTTCTTCTTCTACAGCAACTCTTCTCCAGGCATGACCTGGTATCGCAGCGACTACTATAGGCACGACAGAGGCACTTCCCAGTGACATGGACGTCGCAGACCCGTCATCAAGCGAGGTCTTTTACCAGCATCGAGCATATATTCTTCTTGAGTTGTATCGTGTGAAGATGTGTTGTATATTTTTTTTGTTGCAAGATGCAACTTTCTTAGCTCCAGCTTGAGGGGGAGTGTTGGAGTAAGGGGTAATTGGATCTCTCCAAGATCCAATTACCTCCTATTCATGTTTAGTCCCACATGGATGAGAGATGGGACTTCGGTCTGATTGTGGGGCTATATAAGAAGCCACATACCCATGTACTCATTGAGAGATTGCAATAGACAATCCCTCCATTTGAAGCCTTCTCCCGTGGATTCATCCCGCTCCCTCACAGAGTAGGGTTCCACGTAAAATCTCGTGTTCAACATTTTTATATCTCTTGTTTATCGAATCACTTCCGCATTTCTAGATTTCAACACTCTTCTTTTCAATATCTTTCCTTTTCTCCTCAAGTAATGCCTGCACAGATTCCAACTTTGAAATTAATGATTGTGCTTCCGTTTCAACAAGCATAAGGTTGGTTCTATCTGGAAGAAACTGCAGCCTTGAAGACACCTATGCTGCTGAATCGGCCCTTGGAGAATCCCTTTCTACAGTTTTTGATGGACAGAACGAAGAAGTTCTTAAAACTCCTTTTGACGCATTTGCAAAATGCCAGACTCAAGCTATAAAGCAACATCCTGCAGCACAAGCTCCAACCCAAGCTTCCGTTGCCGAGAACTGGTAGCCACATCAGAAGGCTGCCCAGGGTGCTACAGTAAGTCAATGTTCCCTAAAGATTTGTGCAAAGACCGCTTGACGGCTACTACCAGGACCATTAGCCAAAGAGCTCAGCTGCTTCTGTCGAACTAATGGCAACTGTTGAGATCCAACCCCAGCCTTGAAATCTGATTATTTCCAGAACCAAGTGTCTCCAAAAGGTTGTCACCATCAACCTTCACAACATCAAATATGTCCTTCCTCAAGAGGATTCCATTCCTGCGGTAATATCTTCCAACTGATTAATTTCGGTGTATAATCACTTCCCATTGGATTCTAATGGCTTCAAAGCCTCATCTGTCTTCCTCTGGAATAGGTATTCGCTTGTGGCCAAAGTTATAGATTGAATACCAACATCACTAAAAGAAAACTGCTTAGCCACCTTTCTGATTAGTTTGATCAACAAAATGAAACATTGGAATACCTGAAGGCCCAAATTGCTAAGAGCACCCAACCCAGCTCCATCATGTGTGCCATCTTGAACATATTATTCCACCAATAGTACCCTGTATCTTTTTCCCTCTGTGCATTCCCTTTTCTATATTTCTTCCTTTGTCGGATTTACATTCTCCCAATGTGCGCCTGATAACACAACAATCAGAACAGAATTTTGGAATTTTCTCATAAATAATCATACCACTGTCATCACATGAGGAATTCTTGTCTGGAGGAGATCAATCTCTACATAGATCCTCATGTAACTGGGACTACATCCTTATCCACACAAATAAATTTACCCAACATTACATCAGTGGATTTGATCACCCTAGGATTGCGGAAATGAATATTCATGCTTGGTAGACCCACCCATACAGCAACTTGGAGGGTCCTCAAATTAGGTCAGAAATAAGGGGCCATCTAATGATGGTAACCCACTGCTGCAGAAACCTGAAAGCCTCACGAGCATAAGATCTTACAAAAGCATTCTCGTATAATACACTGATCAAGATGTGCTTCGAGTCAAATGCTCCCAAATAAATTTCCCCATTGTGAGTAAATCTATTTGAAGAAGGTTGTTGCAGAGAGTAAAGGAATTTCAGCCTATTACTCTCTCAAATTCCACTTACCTTCTCATTACCAAGTTGCTAACTAACCAGTTGCATGATTTGGTAGGATAAATCATCTCCAGGTGTAGAGTGCATTTAGACAGGGTCTCCTTCAAGTATAAGTGCGTCAGAGAGTTACTTATTTTGCTTCTGTAGCCTGCCTTGATTAGAATATGCACACCATAGGTCTTTGACAGGCTCTCGCTGGTCTTGGGTGTGGTCAGTCATTTCATACATCTATAAGAAAGCACACGTCTAGCTAGCTCTTTGTCTTGGCCATGCAGTTAAAGGTTAGTTTGCCACTATATTGTTGATAAACCTCCAAAATGACATTTTCCTTTGACCTAATCATTTTTTCTCCTTGACATTTTGGAAAATCTAAATACCTTCTTTAAAGCTGGGTTTTTAACCCATTGCATGACACGTGGCTTCGTGGGAGTCTTTTCCGTCTCCCTCGCGTTTTCTTCGCCCCCGTTTTAGCATTCCCCACTTCTCCCATATTTTTCACCCATCATCTTCGTCTGAACCTCCCTTTGTTCACTTTTCCATTAGTTTGGGATCGAGGATTCGTGCCTCGACTCAAGTGGTTCATCAACAAGTATTCATCTAAGCAGAAGCTTTATCGAGGATTCAGAGCACTGTCATTCGAGGAACAATAGCTGGAGATCAAAGCGACACCGCGAGAACCTATGGATCTAAGAACAACGAAGTACACATACTGGAGATTAACGATCACTTGGTAGCACAGCACCTCAACGTAGATTGAACATTATTTGGATATCTGTCGAGCGTCATCCATATTTGCTATTAGAAGTTGAAGTTTCGCAATAGCCATCACCGATCCTCCGTGTGCTTCAGATCAGTTGGCACTCGAATAAATCCACCGGAGGTCCAACTATCACTGCCTATAGAGCATCTGGGACTTGAATCAATGAAATGTAAGCAGCAAAACAACTCGTCAGAGATTCAAGATCAGCGGATCGAGATCCGTTTGCCGCTGCCAGGTTTTCTGATTTGGGGAAGAACAGATCGACAACTCTAGATTAAGCCCAACCATTCGATTAGATCAAACTGATATATCAGAGCCACACGCTGCCCACCGTCGTAGCCATTCATCAAGTGATGGGCACGTGGCCGAGGAGATATTTGTAGGGGTTTTGCGTTATGTTCCTCGAAATTCTTGCATTTTCCAAGCACGGCTCGCTACAGATCAAAATGTAAATCGTTATGTGATATTTGGGGACTTTTCATTGTATCCTTCGATTCTTATAATATTTCCTAAGGTACAGGTCTTGCTGCTTCACATGGGGTACCATGTGATTTATTGAGCATTTTGTGCACTACAACATTCTGCTTATCCTATTTTGTGCATCCCTATTACTTTAGTTTACTATACCTATATCCTTATACATGCTACAAAATATTTCAATAATAAAATATGTATGAAATCAAGTACAAGACATAAAAAATCAAAAATACATTAGTATACCTTAGAATAACTCTATACAGTATAATAATAATTTTAAAAATAAAAAACATTTTCCTATTTTTTTATAAATGAAAAACAAAATAAAAATTGCATACACACTTCTAAAATACATAAAAAGATACAAATATCTCTAAAATTCCATAAAAATTATATTGAATAATTTTATTATATTCTAAAAAGCATATAAAAATCAACTAAACTTCAAATATAAAACAGTAAAAATCTTAAAAAATACTTTAAAACTTCTGAAATTTATAATTTATTCGTACAAAGTAAAATAAATACGTATAATAGTTTGTCTCAAATGTGCTAAAAATCTATATTAGTATAAAATAAATAAAAAAGGAACTTCTATTGTGTATTATTTTTTAAAATTAAAAAGCACTTCCATGTTTGTACATAAATACAATGATATGACTTCAAAATAGATTTAAAAATCCAAAGAAATCTAAAAAATAATATAAATCTATAAAAAAACTAAGAAGATAAAAATGTATTCTTTATCAATTTTACACATAATATTACCTAACAAAAAATACAAAAACTTTCTTTTAGATTGGTTACTTTTGTTTCTACGTAGAAGAGCATGATACTTTTTTGTTACTCCAATATTTGCCATTATGCCAGTTTAAACATTTTGCTCCATTCGTTGGTTTTTCTCCTTTTCCCTTATCGTTTTTCCCATGCATTATATCCTCCACATGGTCTTCCCATTGGTTTGAAGTCTTATCTTATAACATGCAAATCTGCCTTGCACGAGCCTTCATCGCATCGAACAATCACCATCTCACACCTGGAGAGCAAGCATCATCTCCTGCAAGTTGACACTAAACCGATCAGATCCTCCTGAAGACAATAACTACTTGAGATCAAATTGTTGAATATCCATAGCAGCACCCCTTAGACATACGAGCACCATAAGAGATTTGGAGCATTTGACGACTAAAGATCTGCACCTAAGATCAAGCTTCAACTTGGAACAACACCATCAGAGATTAGGAAACTACTATTGGAGACCTAATCGCCACCGCTGGAACTGGTAAAATTAAGAAAGAACATATCCAATTCTAGGTCTCCCACATGAAGTTACATAGCTCAATCCATAAGATCAGACACATGGAATCTCATCAATGATCGAATGGGTCAAGTCCGGTGACGATCCGAGTAGCAACAACGTCCAATAGATTTGATTGATCTCGCCTAGACGAGGTTCTTAACTGTTCTTCATGACATTCCACTTGTTGTTGGATTCACAACAACTAATGGTTGATAAAGATCAAAATTAATATAACTTCTCAACTTAAAAAGTTCATAAAGATCAAGTAAATACTTAAAAATTTCGAAAAAAAATATTTTCGATAGATTTTATCACATATTAGAACATATATAAAATCAATGAAAATGCAAATCAATAAGAAAATACATCTATCACTATTTTCCATCCTCAATTGTCCATTGATTTAATCATCAATTGAATATGAATTTACCATAAGGGTTAACATGTTGAAATGTATACACTTATTCATTTATTCAAAATTGTTCAAATCATTTGATAAAATAAGTATATATACTCGATTTTGCATCTTCATATGTCAATTTTCTTAAATTAATAAAATATATTTCCCCAAACTTATACATTAAAGCATTACAAATAATCAATTATTGTTATAAAATCTACCGTGAATATATTTATTATTTTATACAATTTTTTTTTATTATTTTGTCAATTTATGTATACAAAAATATTGTTATTTCATCAAAATAATTTTGGTTAATTACAACTAAAAAGCAGTACATTAATTTTCATTTTTAAAACACGCTAAATGATATTTGATTCATCATTCTTTCTTTATTATACAAATCATAAAATTAAAAAATATATTATCTGTGTAAATTTTTTAATACACACCTTTTGAAAAAGTGGAAAAGTTGATTGCAAATGCTAATGCTTACTTACAAATTAGATATAGTTTCACTCTCCAACTATACAATACCATTTACATGTTAAATTAAATTCATTATCGATTGTAGTATTTTCCAAAGATATTGTTAACAAATTCTAAAAAAATTGTTTATCCTCAGCGAAGTGCGGGTAATTTTCCTAGTACAAGAAAATTTCAGGGCAACAAACCAAAAACTTCATGGTCGCATCCAAGGTGATTGCTTTGTAGGAGAGGAGACAGACACAGGCTTTCCTTTGGAAGGGAACTTTTGCAAAGCCTATGACAAGTGGTTATTTGTGTAAATGGCCCAAATGAGGCAGGGGTTCATATAATTGAAGGCTGCGTGGACAAAGAGGTGTGTAACCACGATTTATAAGGAGAATTCTTCCTAAATAGGAGCCCTTTCCTGAGTGTGCCCCTTTGAGAGATCTCCAAATATGCATCATAACATCAAGATGTGCCCTCTTGTGACAACTCATTAAATGGGTGACTCAGCTCACTGAGAAACCAGCATAGCAATGGATGTCTACTATCAACCTCCTTGGAGGTATCATCGTGTAACTTAGCATCTGGATCCATAAATGTGGAAGCAACCCTCAATCCAAGCATCACAATCTCATAATGCAAGTCAAAACTATGCATGTGATGTGACATAACGAGCTCTTTGAACAAGGAAAGATATGGCAGATATTCATCAAATCTAGCAAATGAAAAAATAGAGACAAAACTGGACCATGTTCACCCAGATCATCAGCAGAAGACAATTAATTTGCCACTGTTTCAGTGAAATCAACCACTGGGTTCATGGGGCCAGGAAATAAACATGCAATCCATCCAACTCATGTCCAAGTATGAAGGCAGAAAGAAATCGGGATCCATCCTCCAATCTTAAAAAGCGGGATTCACATATTAAAGGAAAATCATCATCACCTGATTTATTAAAAGATGGCCTTGGCAACAATTGTTCTCTCATCTAATTCATTGACAGTGCATAGCAAGAACACGACATTCTCAAAGAACTCATCCAAATTTGCCCGAAGATGTGAAACACAATTGGAGAGAAGCATGTGGTTTCACATCCTCACGTCCTTCACCCTAAGACCTCTGACTTTAACAAGCGAACCTCGTTCCACCTAACCAAAGACATGACCACCATCTCTCCCAGACTCCCAGTACCACACAAAAAGAACCTTCTCCGCAAATCGTCCATTCTCTTACACCAAAGGTATCAAAGCATCAGCAGCAAGAGGAAAAAACATTGGGACGGGACACACCAGTCGAACCCCGCATTGGAGTTGGATCGAACAACCACTCAGTCATCCATTGAGCATGACCGAAAAGGGAGCTATCGTGACACAACCCTTCATCCAACAATTGGTAATCTGGAAAGAAATGTTTGCACAATCGCAAACCCTTCTCGTGCGGCCACCACAATCCCTCCCTCACAAATCTCATGTTGTTACAATATCATTCACATCTATGCCTCCCCTTCCAGTCCCAACCCATCGAGCTGCAGCATCTCTGTTAAAGCTTCTTCAGCACCCACAACAAACAGTAGGTGTTTCCAATGACACCCCTCCCATATCCCTAACCAATTCTACTCCCTGCAAGTACCCTCCCTTTACTCCGCAATTCGTAGTCGACTCCATCTCGCACACCATAGCTCACAACTAGTGCTTCACCTAGCTACCAGCACCTACCTATTGTCACCCCCACCTCTGTTGTTCATGTCCTTCCTGCTGTGCAACATGCAAACCACACTCCATCCATACCCCTGCTTTGTAGCTCCCCACCTAAACAACCCCCGGGCAAAACGCGACCACTCATTACAGTCTGCACACATCACCTATCCCTAACCAATTCTACTCCCTGCAAGTACCCTCCCTTTACTCTGCAATTCATAGTCGACTCCATCTCGCGCACCATAGCTCATAACTAGTGCTTCACCTAGCTACCAGCACCTACCTATTGTCACCCCCACCTCTGTTGTTCATGACCTTCCTGCTATGCAACATGCAAACCACACTCCACCATGCCCCTGCTCTGTAGCTCCCCACCTAAACACCCCCCCGGGCAAAACGCGACCACTCATTATAGTCTGCACGCATCACCCTCCCTCACAGTGCCGAGCCACACTGCTCCCTTTCCGCCTGCCCCCTTCAATAACTTAGCACCCATGTGTCATCTTACATAGCCCCTCTTCATCCTTAGTACTCACTTTTTGGATAAAAGCAAATCCTCCCATATTTACAAGCTTATAACCATGAACCTGCATTTTTTCGTTTCCAAAACAATGATCCATTGGCAATCTTTTTAAAAGAAAGCATTTTTTCTCAAGAGACGTGTAGAGTCAAATTCCTAAGTAGTACCTGGGATTTACTTAAATATCCAGGTTCTACGAAATCTTTTTTTTACTTAAAAACTACAGAGGTGTCGCATGTATGCGACACCCCTTAAGTTTTTTTTTACTCAGAAACTACATGTATATCGCATCTTCAGTATGTGATTTCTCCAATAGCGCATTTTGGGACATGCGTTATACGAGAAAAACCCTGGAACGATTCCAAAAACTTTCTCATATGTCGCATGTCCAAAATGCGCTATAGGAGAGAAACCCTGAAACAAATCCAGGAACTTTCTCATATGTCGCATGTCCAAAAATGCGCTATAGGAGAGAAACCCTGGAACGAATCCAGGAACTTTCCCATATAACGCATGTTGAACATGCGCTATATGAGAAAAACCCTGGAAATTGACAGGCCAGGTCTGTATATATGAGGAGTTGAAGCTGTTGGTTTGGCCCTTAGTCATCTTATGACAAGAGACCAAATAAGAGCAAAGATGAACCTCCTCTCATGCCAGACTGAGACCGTGCCTGTCAATTTATATGCTTGTTTCATGTCGATGAACACGCATTCAAAGATGTATCCACAATCACAAATGTGGACTATGGATACAAAGACATTCACAAAGGAAAAATATTGTGATCCAAAAAGACATTCCAAACATTTTATATATATAGAATTATCCACGGATATACACTATATTTTTGTATTACATTAACAACTACTAGGTTTACAACTCAACGCTTTTTCCTCCGCTATTATGTTATCGTTGAATCAGGAGGATGGAAGGGCAACAGACGGTTCGCCTCGTCAATCATGTGGATTTGAGAGGGCCCAGCAACATCTTCGTCGAAGGTTGGCATCGGCGGCGACGTGAGCGTGCAGTAAGTTGGTTGTGTTTCTCTGGCGTCCAATCCATGCCTCAACGGTGCCTGAGGCGTTGCCATATCGCCTCGTGGTCGCTCGGCGGCAGGTGCGAGGAAGTCTGTTGGCGCAAGGTTTTCATTTACCGCAGCGGCTTCTTCATAGTCCATGGGTTCCGCCACTTGTTCACGCGCCCTTCCCCGACCTCTTCCTCTTCCTCGCCTTGCCTCCGCCCGAGCCACATCAACATGGTCGTCATGTATTGTGACGGCATCGGCAAATTGAAACGACAACCACTCCATCATTTCGGCAACTGCTGGTTTTGCGCTCGGGACAACAGACAGTCCATTGTTACTCACAACATTGGGGACTTCGCTCACAGATATATCTTCAACAATAATGTCAGTAGGCATCGATTTCTCAATGGTCCGAGCATACACAAGAACAGCATGCACATCATCATCATCGACAATAGATGAAAATGATGGTTCCTCCCCTGGGCCTCGAGGGATGCGATGTAATAATCGGATTTTTTGACTATTGGCATCCGGGTTGAACTTACGGTAAACCAAGTTCATCATCTCATCGAACGTCATATTAGGCATTAGTACAAACCCCCTAACGTTGGTCGTCGATCCGCCAATGAGTACCCCTTAAATGAAATATACAATACAACGGCTCCATTCTGATCTAATACGTGACACAACGTACAAGTAAACAAAATACATTCATGAAATGAAGAATAATATGCATATTATATAAACAATCATCTCAAGAAAAAAATTTACCAAGTCTAAGGCAATGAAACAACGGCTTAGCCCTAGTTGGAGGCGGTGGCGGCTAGGACGGTGCCGACGAAGGAAACTACGGAAAAGGAGTGTTTCGCGAGGCAAGGAGTGATCAAAATGGACGTTTTTGAGAGAGAGAGAGAGGTCACAATGGGCGAGTGGCGCAGTGGCGGGTCGCAGGCGGCAAGGACACAGTCGATGGGAACGATGCACAGCGTAGGGGAAATGGGAAGGCCGGTACGCGCGGTCCTTATTTAGGCCCTATATCGCATATTCAAGATGCGTTTTATATATCGCATACTGAAGATGCGATATACATGTAGTTTCTGAGTAAAAAAAACTTAAGGGGTGTCGCATGTTCAACATGCGACACCTCTGTAGTTTTTAAGTAAAAAAAAAAGATTTTGTAGAATCTGGGTATTTAAGTAAATCCCAGGTACTACTTAGGAATTTGACTCGACATGTGTATGTACATCAAATTGACAGCTATCCTCTATTTTTAATTACAGGAGACTGATTTCGACAACAAAGCCAGAATTATGATCATGCAATATAACTTGTCTCCAACCTTTAGAAAGAACTTTTCAACCTTCCATAAAATGTTCCCAAAATAGAAGTTTCAGAAAAGCCAAAATCAGCTTCTATTATTGAAATTTTTGAACAAAAAATCCTTCAAACTCGCTAAAACTCGCTATGACTATATATTGAGATATGGGATAGCAAGTTGATTTTGCAAGAACATTTATTTGGACATGTATATAGGACGAGTCAAAAAAAGAATAAAATGAACATGATAGTCCACCGTGACTTAAACAAGTGCATAGCTAATAGAGCCATACTGAAGAGCATCACTAGCAACCTCCGCAATAAACTTCTGTGTTGCAACAGCAACAAGCCTTGTTCTGATAATAAAAAGAACACAGTTTAGTTGAAATTACTCTTCATGTAAACCTAAATCAGGTTTAAGATCAAATTCAAGCAGAAAATAGTACAAAGTTAATGTTTTTTGATAATACATATAAAATTATCTTACCAATGTGCAAAGAGGATTGAAAAAAATGTGCCTGATAGACAGAAAAATTGCCAACTAAACAAAATCTTGCAACATAAAAAATGTTCTAAACATAAATAGATGTTCAAAGTTACTAACGGTAGCATCTTTGCACCCATTACTTGCAGAAAAATCAAGATCTCTGGCTTCCAATAATTGAGAAAATGTCAGGTTGGGAAGTTGATATTCTATCCGGAGGTGGCAGGCTGGTACTCATTAAAGCGGTTCTCTCTGCTATTCCGGTATTCTTTATGTCGTCTTGTCTTCTGCCTGTGGGAATCAGGGACAGACTAGAAAAGATTATGCGTAGGTTTCTTTGGGGAAAATCCAAACATGAGGGTTCTGGTATTCATTTTGTGGATTGAGAGATTTTGTGGATTGAGAGACTGTCACACCGTGTCACCTTATCAAAGACAGAGGGTGGCCTTGGAATCAAGAACTTAGAAGCCATGAATAATGCGTTGCTTCTAAAATGGATTAGCATATTATGGAGGAGAGATGAGATATTTGTTGTAGACTAATTCACAGGATTTATAATATTGGGGATCCTCTTGCCGTCACGCACCGTTCGTAGGTTCACTCATCAGCATTTTGGAAAGGAATCACTCCGTTATTGCCTTACTTCCAGGACTTTTTCCAGTCGGTGCTTGGAGACGGCAACTCCTCTTTCTAGAATGGCAACTGGACTGGCAATGGGTCTCTCTGATCTAAATTCCCAAGGCTTTTTTCTCTGGCTGGAAACCGAGATGCTCGGGACTCGGACTGCTAGATTGATGGTAACTAGATGCCTTACTTCTTAGCAAGGCCTTAAATGCCAGTTTCGCTCATCATTTCGGTGACAAACTGAAACAAAATTCCGGTCGAATTTGGACCGAAATTTCGATCATTTTTGTACTAGGGCCCCCATATTTCGGTCATTTTGGCTATTTTGGCTGAATTTCGGTAACCTGTTAAAACATAAATTCGACCGAATTTCGCATAAATTTAAGGCCATACTTCTTAGTTGATTTCTCTGATCAACAACTTGAGGACTTCCTCACTCTTTTGGAGTCGCTGAGACATTCTGACAGATTGTCTTTAGGCAGAGATCACTGGGTCTGGAAGGACAACTCTTTTTCTGTTAAAAATGCATATCGGGCTATCTCAAGACCTCCTCTGCCTAGGATGGACTCACTGATCCATGACTGCAACCTCATTTGGGAGTTGTGTCTATCGAGCAGAATTGGCTTTTTTATGTGGTTATTAAGGAGAAGACGAATTATGACAAGGAACCGTTGTTCAAGACTCTTTCTAGAAATCTCGAATCGTTGACCACTCTGCGAAACTCATATCAAAATAGTGGATCGTCTCTTCTTCCAATGTGCAAAGTCCTCCCAAATATGGAGTGGTGTGGATGATAATTGGCTCCATCTTCAGGACATTGATAACTTTTGGGAGTCTATGTTTCTCAACAAGTATCATGCTAGAGAGGACCTCATCCTACCACTGGCTATAATTTGGGCTATTTGGCTGGGTAGAAATGGTGCACTTTTCTCTTCTCAATGTTTCTATTGTGAAAATGTAGTCTTTCACTCTAGGTCTCTTCTCAAGTCATGGTTGTTGTAGGCCATTCGGTAAACTCTTCTCTTAATATTAATATATATGGGGAGGACACCTAAGTGTGTTTCCCCCTTTTTGACTCAAAAAAACGATGGCATTTTTTTGCAAAATATTACTATGACTCACCATATTCTCAAAGAAACATGAAAACGGCATTGTCGGTTTGATCGAGAAGTTTAACAAACAATCACAAGTCTAAATTAGTATTTTAAGGGAAGAGAATATTATTGGTGTGTAGGTGACCACCTACGAGTGGTCTACCCATTTTCATATTAAAAAAACATCATTAATATGACAAATCCATCACATCAAGCCTTGAAACCTTAGGATGCCAATAGTTGTAGCATTAAAATTTTGGAATTTCGTAAATGCTCTTTTTAAAGAGTAATATTAACCATGATGAACAAGGGTGAACCCTTGGCCTTTCTAAATTCCAATGGGGAATTGTATGATGGAAAAGGAAAGTTAAATAGAATGTGTGGGAATATAAAATATGCGCAGAAGTGGATGAAGGGGAGGGATGCAAATACCTGATACTTCCATGTGGTAGAGAGTGGAAGGAGGAAGCATAATATGGTACAACCTATTGAGGTGGATGGGGAGGAGCTGAAGAGGGACCAAGCCATTGGGGATGCGATAAGGCGTAAGTCGCAGCAATTGTGGAGTTACTATGGACCTTTCAATGCATGTTTGTCTAAGAGCGTCTTCAAGCTTCTATAGGGGCATTTGTTCTTTGCTCCATCTCATAAGACCAATCCTGGGGAATGGCAATGGCTTCCGATTATAGATGGATGATTGGACTAGACATGGTGTGCTAGAGTCTAGTTCCCACGCTTGTTTGCTATGTCAGTTGCTAAGAACTGCTTCGAGAGGGAATGCATGGAGGTTGATGGATGGTTGCCTTGATTGTGTTGTTTTGTCAAACCAATGCTTTGTGGAATTTTTTTATGCTTTTGGAGACATTGTCCTGTGGATGGTCGAGTTCCAAAGAACGCATAAATGTGATCGTGTGTTGATGGCCACTTCACGATGCAGACGACGTACAAAGCTTTTTATGCAAGGATAGTTTTTAACCCTCGGATTGCTTTGAATCAGAACAAACATATATGAAGGTGGAAGATGTCGTTGCATGTCAAGATCTTTGTTTGGCTACGGAGGAGGGGCAGGGTAGCAGATTAGAAAGATAGAATCAGATTTTTCCTAGACACAGACGAGACATGTCAGCAGTGCTTGTTAGCAATGGAGGATGTTGAGCATCCATTCTTTAGATGCATTGTGTAGAGAGACGTTTGGATGGTAGCTCACCTCGACTCCATAGTAAAGGAGAATTTGGTTGGTTTCTAGGAATCCATTGAATGGCTAGGTCATGATGATAGTCTGTTAAAGTTTGGATCACATCTATTTTATGGTTCATGTGGTCGGCGCGTGATGAATCTCAGATTCATTATATTAAAATCTATATATTATTCTCCTAGCTTAAACAACTCAATAAAATCCACCATTAAATCACTAATATTAACTTGTATTATATTGTGAATAAATTGTGTACAATTAACCTATTTTCTAACCCTAATATTATTGTATTAAATTACAAACTTTTTCTTTGTTTCTATTTTATTAAAAACCCCTAAAAATTGGATTAATTATTGTCTATAATTGTTTTGGCTTTTAAAGGAAATTAAAAATACAAAAAATCTCAAAACCACAAAAAATGATGTTTTTGCCTATTAAAAATACTCCAAAAAAATCACTTTTGTACAAATGACCTCTTTTGACTTTTTGTTCAACATGAAACTTGTAGATCTCATTGAGATCTATAACTTTCATGTTTTGACTTTTTTCCATTCGGCCTCCTTTTTATTTCTTTTGGATTTTTCTTCATTTTTGTATTTTCTGAATTTTCTGGAGCAATAATGTGGCGCCCTCTGGCCCGGCCACGGGTCGCCTCCTCTTTCGCCACCCGACTACTTCCTCCACCCTTGGATCAGCACAAGCCCGCCTTCATCTCCATCACGCATCGCTCCTTTCTTCTCCACCGTTTGATCAAGCCCCCCTGATCTCATCTCAGCCATCCACGCTTGCATGTCCCTCAACCGTACGATCACCATTTATCCTACGACTCTCCTATCTCCACGACACCCCCTCATCCGTAACCCTCAGATCGCCCCACATCTTCATCCCAACCGTTCTTTAGCGCCCATTCTCCAGCCATTGGATCAGATCCTCTGATCTGATCCAGACCCTCCGCCAGCGCTCTCACCTGGACCGTTGGATCACCTGATCCAACGGTCCTGGCCTCAACTCCTACCTCTGCCTCCTCCCTTCCCCTTCTGTTTCGCATGCAAACCCTTTACCCCATTCCTATTTTGGCCATCACCTCGAGCCTCCTCACATCGACATAACGCCACCTCCACGTAGCCTTATGCTCCGCCATCCTCGCGCGACTACCAACACCTGCCTCCATCATTCCTCGCATTGTTTTATCTGCATTTTATTGTGCATCTGCATGAAGATCTAGGCCTTTGGAAATAATCGCTCTTGGATGAAACAATAATTTTTGATAAATAGACGAAGAGGCCCGTGTCCCTATATTCGGCCTTGGTATACTTGCCAAGTAAAAATTTTCCACAATATTCAAAATTTGTGGTTTTTGATCGACCGGAAATCGTCTCCTATACTACAATTTCTTATTATTAAAGAGGTGAAATTCGAGTTCATCAGTGCGCAATGGATTAATATTCCAGGTTGAGAGAATGTACGCAGGGAATGTATATGAACATACAAAGAGTCTTCAGACTTCTTGGTCTTTGTAACATTATGGTTGATTTTCTGATATACAGATTTTTTTGGATAGACATCTCTCCGACGTTGTACCCCATTTCCAAGAACAAGAGAGAATAAAAGTGGATTAACATGGTTCGCAAGAGCCATGGTGATCATACTCCTCTACTCTAGAGATCATTGCGTCAGATATTCTTATTTAACTTCTCTATGAATACAGGAGGTGGAGGGGGAGGGCTTTATACATAGACCGACCAACACATCTAAGTCCTACCACTCAAAAATGTAGGACCAAACACATTAGTGGTGTGCAATTAGATCTCCAAGAAATCCAATTACCCAATTTTGACTCAAACCTACCCTATTGTCAACACTCCCCTCAAATTGGAGCATGAACCAACAGAATACTCGCTCACTCGCATATTGCAACGTAGTAATCAGACTACTTCAATATTTTTTGAAGAAAAAAGAGGATGTCGCCCCAAGATCGACGTCACCATAAGGATATCAAGATCTATTTTGCCACAACCTCTGCCCACATCTGCAACATGGGTTTCAAGTACACATCAAGGGAGAGACATGCAAATGACCATGCAAATATAATTGTGTATAATGACGATGCCTTTTGAGTCATGCTGGTGAGGAGGAACTGGAGGTTAGGACCCCGGAATGATGATCCATTGAACAAATATCGATACAAAGAAAGTGTTTACGATCTACATTAACACGGATCGGAGTCACCAGTATTACAATGAGTCTCTTTCCTAGAGATCTTTGGCGTGTAACATATCACCTCGGGGAAAGAGGACTATCTCGCTCTAGGGTCAAAGAAGTTGTGGGAATGCATATACCTCTCATATATTAAACTTCTGATTGAGTCTCTTATATAGAACCTCTAAACTTGAAAGCAAGCTCTCTTTTATATGAACCTCGATAGGATCTTGCACTAGGGGTCATGAACGAAGTAGGATGGAACCTACAATGATTGGAAATCTCTGAGAAAGGGGCACTCCTACACGGAACCGTTAATACAAATCTCGTGTATATGTGCCTTAAAAGACCACTGATGGAGATCGTAACTGTGGGTAGAATACTCACCCTTACCTAACATCCCCCATGTCAAGAAAGAGTCTCTCGGGAGACCTCACACAAAGGAAGAGCTGAATCCGCACTGCTTTACTCATAACTCCACCTTTTTTCATGTACTTATTGGAATCGAACCAATCCGAGAGAAATGGGAGGTGCAAACAAAAAAATCTACTTTTTCTTCCTTTTCTTTATTTTTTTCTCTTTTATTTCAAACCCTTTCATATATTTTTTAGATGGTTTATTTTTTTCTTATCTTGTATTTTTTTCCTTTTTCAGCCTTTCATTTCATCCTTTCTTTAAGCTAATAGAGGCCTTGTTGGTCCTGCGTTAGAAGAAAATGAACAAAATAATAATAATGAGGAGTCTACTACATTAAAAAACAATAACAGGCCTAATCCCATAAGAACCAAAAAAGCATGGGCCCTTTTCAACCTTCTTCATATGTAAATAAGGTTATCCATGGGAATCCATTAACCAGATGGGGAACACCTCAATCCTTGCATCTCCCATGCTCATGCAGCAGATCACCGCCATCAGATCTCGTAGCTATCACTAGAGTTGTGTTGCCATGTAGCCCTTAACTTCTTTTTGACCTTCTCGATGTGATTATAGTGGTTGCAATAATCTTGGTCGCATCACTCACCCCTTTTTTCTAATAGATGACGTCGCTCATGCTTCTTCTCTCATCACCATCTATCCTGCCACCACTTGCATGTTGTTGCTAGTGGTATCTCGTGATAGTCGTTATTTCATTTAGTCCCATAGTATCGTCGTGCTTCACAATCTCAATCATGCAACGTATCCCAACCGCCCTCCAGACTCGTTCAGACGCCGAACACTTTAAGAACGAGTGTTCAGAGTCCTCCATCCCCTCACACCCGTCACACTGTGTCTGCCAGCCCTAACAATCTCCCCCTCCTTGCTTTATCACATAAGCGGCTCCTTCTCAAGCAACATAGGAATATCTTGACTCTGCACGGAATCGTTAACACCCAAAGTACTTTCATATCCTGGCACAGCTCCACATCCTGTGCTTCTGCAAACCATCTCAAATCCTTATAAGCTTTCTTCACTGAGAACTTCGTGCCCTCCCACTCAAAATGATTGTCGTCCTGCGAGAAGTCCCCAAGCGGTGGGATCTCTGCCTGCAACCTGAGATAATCCTCTGTGTTGGTCCGAGAGGTCCGCCAGAAACGTCGTCGACCACGAGCCCGCATCTGCCACCTGCGAAAGCATACTCCTCTTCGATGCCGCCAAAGCAAACAGCCTCGGAAATCTACCCTCCAGCATTCCCTCCCAGTCCAGTCATCACGCCAAAATCTGAAAAGATGGCCATCACCAACCTTAGGATGTAGCCTAGGCGCAATCAACGGATACCGGCCCATAGCAGTGATTCAAAGCGAGTTCTTCCAGCCACAAGTTTGCCTTTAACCACATATATCTTCCTCACAAGTCTAGCAAGCAGTGAGGTCGATGGATCCCATATGCGAGTCACCCATTTGGCGATGAGCGCTTTGTTCATACACTCCACATCGCATACCCCAAGCTCTCCGTCGTTGCGCCCCCTAGTAACCTCCTCACAACTGACCAGGTGCATCCCAGGCCCCTGCTGCTTCTCGTCCGACCAAAACCAGAAGAATCTCCTCATCAAAGTATCAATATTCCTTCTAACCCCCACCGGCATCAGTCTAGTAGAGTAGAAGAAGATAGGTATGGCCGAGAGCATATGCTTCAGAAGAACCAACTTCCCCCTCTGGACAGGGAGACCGCCTTCCACCCTGCCAACCTCTACTCCATCCTTTGTAACATAGCATCCCAATCCGCTTTCTTCAGTTTCCCTGCTACCGACGACATCCCCAAGTAGGAGATGGGAAGGTCTCCTGGTGGGCAATCGGTCAACCCCGCCACGTCGGTACGCTCCGCTTCATTCATCCTAAAAGTAATGGTCATTGACTTGCGCTTGTTGATCTCAAGGCATGAAAGATTGCCGAATATTTCGAACAGTTGGACCGCATTAGTGTTCTGAACCTCTATGCCACCAAGCAAAAGGATCGTATCATCTGCATACTGTAAAAGTGGGACAGAGATATCCTCCTTACGAAATCCTTCACACCACCCTGCCTCTATTGCCTGCCTGAAGAGAACCCCCAAAGCATATGCTACAAGAACAAATAGCATTGGAGCCAACGGGCACCCCTTCCTCACTCCATGCTGCGGTTGGAAGAATTCCCCCTCTTACCGTTCACCAGGATAGAGTAGGGGAAGTAGTGACGCACCTCTTCATCCAGTCCACCCACGCATCGGGAAATCCTCTCCTCCGTAAAGACACCCACAGGAACCTATAGTCGACGTAGTCATAAGCCTTTGCGTAGTCGATCTTCCGCATGGCCCCTCTAATCTTTGATCGCTTCTAGTCAAAAGCAAATCTCCAAAGCCATCACTAAGCCATTTGCCATCTATCTCCCCGGTATGAACGATGACTGACCTTGAAGCACCACCAAATCCAGAACCCCCTTAAGTCGGTTCGTCAAGATCTTAACCACTATAAGATAGATTGCGTTGGAAAGTGCAATAGGCCTGAAGTCCTCCACCCTCGCGGGAATGTCTTTTTTGGGCAATAGAAACAGCAGCGCCCGGTGGATCTTCTCGAATCCTCTGTTCCCTTCCCTGAATTCATTAAGCACCTCTAACAACTCCCCCTTCAATAGTTCCCAGAATTCGCGATAGAACAGCACCGGGAAGCCGTCCAGACCAGGAGCATCGTATGCATTCAAACACCAAACCGCTCTCTTCGCCTCCTCCTCTGAAAAAGGTACCACTAGACTCTTCGCATGTGCGTCAGACAAGGTTTCCGCCCCTCCTCCCAACCATCCCCAGCCACTCCCTCTCTTCCTCTGTGTCGTCTCTACGAAGTGCCCTCGCAAAGCACTCCCAATCGCCGCCTCCCATGAAACTCTAACCACTCGACCTCAATCTCGTGTAAGTAGTTTCTTCTCCGCCGACCTGAGGTCATAGTATGGAAAAATCTCGTGTTGGCATCCCCTTCTTTTGACTACTTCTGTCTGGATCTTTGCCGCCACTCAACCTCTTCTTTGTTGTCCTTTAAAAGTAACTCTTCTAGTTCTAGAAGGCCCTGCCTCCCCGCGAATTCCTCCTGATCTAGCCCCTGTCATCATCTAAGCCGTCCAGACTAACAACTTCGGCTTGGGCCTCCACCCTCCTAGACCTTCGCCTCGCCTTTACCTCCCTCCCGAATGCGGTAAGGAAGGACCTCAACCACAAGAGCTTTGCCGCCAATCACGAGACCGACGAACCCTCCGGGTGCCCATCCCCTCCACTGCTCAGTCGCAATCTCCCTGAAGCCCTCCTCTAATAGCCAGCTTCGCTCAAAACGAAAGAACAACCTGCCTCTCCCCTCCTCTCCGGACGACCAGATAATTGACGTGTGGTCCGAGTGGGCCCGCGGAAGTGCCCACGCTCGCGATAAGGGAAACATCTCTGCTCCATCAGGCGAAAGTAGAAATATGTCCAGTCTGGATCGTGATCTCACATTACGTCAGGTAAAAGCATAGCCAGCAGCATCAATAATCGACAACCCCAAACTGTGAGCCACCCTCCGGAACTCCTCAGAGACAGGGTCCCCACCACCATCTCACCGCGGCCGATCATCCGGAAGTAACGTAACGTTAAGGTCACATCCAATGATCCATATCCATGCCATATTCGTGTTACCCAACCGTTCAAGCTCTATCGCCCAAGTACCCCTCTCGTTGCCATTTAGACTGTAAACGTTCGTGACAAGTATGCTGAGTCCATCCACCCGCCGCTTAAGCAATACGGATAAGCAAAACAGAGACTTCTACTCCTATAGAAGGTCGAAAGTATCCTTCTTCCAATCGGACATCAGCCCGACCGAAGCGCTCTACGCCTCCAGCTCCATAAGTGCAAACCGACCTCCTCCGTCTAGCCCCCTTTCTGGTTGCATATGCTCCACTAGACAACTTTGTTTCTTGAATGAGAAACACATCTGCTTTAGCCTCTGAAACAAGGTTCCTTACTCCCATTCGGTTTTTGGGACGACCCAACTTCCTGACGTTCCAAAAAGGATCTTCATTGATATACAACATGTGACAACTTCTTAGGCAGGATCAATCCCAAACGTTCGGCCACTGCCCTGTCCAAAACATCGAAACAATTCTGAAGGACCGATACGGATACGGCAGACGACGACTCCTGCAAGTTCTCCTCACGCTCCGCCGATGCGAGCAACGCTGCTCTCCTCTCTTTCCTCTCCACCCTGAGGATCTCCTTTCTAGCACAACACGTGTCGAACCTAGAACCTCCTTCCTCCAAGCCTGGAAGCCACGTCTCCCCGTCAGACACTTCTATCTCTTGGCGACCCTCTTCTCTGCCCTCTACCTACAGGGGGGCATCCTCAGTTGGCACCTGGCAAGGTCCAGATAGCACCGCAGCCCCCTCCTGTTTCCTCTCCCCCCAACAACCTTCAGTGACTTTCCCTTGTCCGGCCCCTTACATCATTCAAGCACCTCCTCTCCTGTCGTCGGTCAGCCCTCTCCGATCACCATGGAGTTTTCAAGCCCAACCGACCCATTTCGGGCTCTCCCTCACTTCTCCGAGCAGACGCCTCATCAGGGTCCTGAACCAGCAGACTCACGGTTCGGGTCTTCGAGCAGGAACCGGGGTATGCGATAACCGGAGGCTGTCACTTGACTGGACGGGCCCTCCAGGCGCAATCGAGGCCCAACAGGTCCCGATCTTGGATCCCCGAGGTGAACCCCAAGTCAGATCGACCTTCCGAGTCGGTCGTCCGAACCGACACAGAGTCCGCATAGCTAGGCGAACTTAATGTTCGAGTACGTCTAAGTGCTCCCAGTACCACATCTTCGATGGGTGAATCCCCTCCAGTCGTTACCGATGGAATGTAAGGGATATGAATCCCCCCTAATTTTGGGGATTGAATGGGTCGTTCTGCGGTGAATGTGTCAAATCGAATTCCCCGTGGAAGTCAAGGAGTCGTCCATGTAGATTGCACTGCTCCGCCTCTCGAGCATTGCTCCGCCTAGCCAGGAGCACCAACGGCCGCTTCCGATGGCACCCCCTCTGACTTCTCGTCCAGATGACGCTCTTGTTCACGTCCCCGAGCCGCCTGTTCCACCATGGCGAGTTCAAGGTGTGCAACCTTCCCTGCGATATGGAGCCTCCTCCAGCCCAGCATCTCCAGGCCTAGGCCCCTCACTCTGAGGATAGAATATGGCGGCTCCCCTGGGCGACACCCCGAGGTTTCAATGGCAACAACCTCCACCATACCACCCAGCAGCTCTCAAAGTTTCGTCAATCCCCGCGCGACTAGCGGGATTCCCTTCACACAGTCTCGGTCTAGAGGTTTTGGCTGCAATAAGCAATCAGTAACCCTCGTCCTGTGCCATCGCAGCATCGACCAACCCTCCTTCGTCCACCGCAGCAACTCCCTCGCCTCCACCTCAGTGAGCCCCCTTGCCAGCACCCACCATGGGGTCATATGCACGACATCTCCGCTGAATTGTGTCGCCGAGACCAGACCCACATCTGATGTGCCTCAAAAAAGTGCTTCCGATCCACCTCCCTCTCCCACCAACAAACACGAGCCTTGCCAGCACGCACCCTGTGTGTTCCTCTGTATCTGCGGGCATGAATTGCTCCTGTGAGAGAAGCGATGACACCAGAAGCATTGGATAGGCTCCCGGCATTGCCGAGCCCAATGCTCCAAGGAGCCAAAGAGGTAGCATCCTCTCCCAAAATGGTTGGTGAACGGCTGACGACGGTTCTTACGCACCTTTGCTTTGCAGCGACCGGCCCTCTTTGCATGGACCTCCACCCAGCCTCCCTCAACCGATACCTTACCGCCCTTCTCCAAGATCTCACCGCCCTTCTCTGCAGACATCTGGCGGAAGAGAGCCAAATATTATATTATTCTGTAATTGATCAGCAGATTCCATGTTTATCTAAAAGAGGTTTGAAAATGAAGTTATGACTAACTTGGAGGGGCGTGTTGAGAAAAAAATATAAGACAAAGATACAAGCATGTCAATAACTTCAAATTTGAAAGATGGTTAAATGTCTAATCGTCTCCATCATACTATGATTTCCACTAGCTACTAGCTACTTGACATTCAAACTGCAACATAAAGGAATGTGCATATGATATTATGATGGCATCACGAAACTCTACGAGGACTGAGCGTGAGAGATAACAATTCACTATTCGTGGCGGTCTTGGATCTGTTATGGCACTATACGAATTAATATTGGAGCTTGTAGAAACGAAAGAATGAATTACTTTATTGATGAGGCCCTAGGGTTCTCTAATATAGGAGAGAAACCTGTTGGGCAAATTATACGAAGAAGACAAAGAAATAGAAATTACATAAACACTATAAAAGATAACTAATATCTCAACACTCCCCCTCAAGTTAGAGTGTAATATCAATCAAGCTCAGCATGGAGCAACATCTCTAGTAAGGCCCTCGGGCTAAGGCCTTAGTAAGTGCATTTGTTATCTGGTCTCCAGAGCTGACGTGAGTAGTGACGATGAGACCCTTCGGTATCATGTCACGAGTGTAGTGACAATCCACATCTATATGCTTCGTCCTCTCATGGAAGGCATGGTTCTTCGTAATGAAAAGAGCAGCATGGTTGTCGCATTGGATGTGCATTGGAAGAGGCACCTCGATAGTCAGGTTGGTAAGAACAGATCTGACCCACATCATCTTTGTGCTTGCATGCGCCATAGCCATGCATTCTAACTCAGCACTAGATC
This sequence comes from Ottelia alismoides, assembly GCA_037367405.1. Taxonomy (NCBI): domain Eukaryota; kingdom Viridiplantae; phylum Streptophyta; class Magnoliopsida; order Alismatales; family Hydrocharitaceae; genus Ottelia; species Ottelia alismoides. Next base: position 104,553 of record JAZKJV010003821.1, read on the forward strand.
TGGAAACCACGGTCTGCTTCTTGCTCTTCCAAGACACCAGGGGATTCCCTATGAACACTGCAAAGCCTGAAGTAGACTTCATGTCCTTGGGACACCCAGCGTAATCTGCATCTGCACATGTTGTAACTAAAAGGAATGTAACTCTGTTGAATAGAAGTTCAGTGCCAGCCTGCCAGGTGATGCCTTCAGATACCTCAGAATCATAAGGATTGCATCCATATGTGCATGTCTGGTATGCTCCATAAATTGACTCATTTTGCTCACGACAAAGGATATATCCGGCCTGATAGTGGTCACATACAGGAGCTTGCCAACAAGCTCCATGTACCTCCTCTTGTCTATCTCCTCAATATCATCATCGTAGAGCCTCATGCTCGGGTCCGTAGGAGTAGTGGCAGGTCTGCAATCTGTCATACAAGTCTCAAAAAGATCTATAATGTACTTCCTTTGGGTCATCAAGACCTCGTTGGTTCCTGGAAAACTCCAGTTTAAGGAAATAGCATAAACCACCAAGGTCCTTGGTCACAAATTACCGACCTAGGAAATCCTTGACAACCTGAATGCCCTGCTCGTCATCTCCTGTAACTGATATCATCAACATAGACAAGAATGACAACCGTACCTATCTGAATCATGTGCACAAATAGAGAGTGATCGGCAGTCAGTCGCACAAACCCTTGTTGCTCTATCAAGTCCGAGAGCTTCTGGAACTATGCTCTTGGACTCTTCTTAAGGCCATAAATAGCATCATGTAGCCTACAAACCTTCTGACGCTCCCCCTCAGCAACGAACCCAGGTGGTTGTTGCATGTAGACCTCCTCTTATATATCATCATATAGAAAATCATTCTTCACATCAAGCTGATAGAGGGGCTAATCTCGTATTACAGCAACAAACAGAAGGATATGCAGAGTAGAATGTCTGGCAACTAGAGAAAAAGTATTCTGATAGTCCATCCCATATGCCTGGGTGAACCCACGTGCCACAAGTCTCACCTTGTAGCGATTCACACTACCATTTGTATGGTGCTTCACAGTGAACACCCACTTGCACCCAACAATGGATGCGCCAACTGGAGCTGAAACAAGACTCCGAGTGCTACACAACCGTAGCGCGACCATCTCCTCCTCCATGACTAGACGCCACTGATTGTCCTAAATAGCATCTTGATATGTTTGTGGTATCTCCACAGTTGATAGTGTCAAGGTAAGTCTTTTGAAATCTTCTGAAAGTCTGCTCAAGGAAACATGGGTTGTAAGAGGATATGTAGCGCACATATGTCTCTGCTTTCGCAGAGCAATCGACACATCAAGATCATATGCCATGTCATGAACTTGTAAGTTTCCCTCTTGAGAGGGTATCTGATCATCCTGTAGTGACTCATGCTGCACAGACAACTCAGTAGTGCCATCATTAGAAGCAATGTGCTCATTACATACTTGAGGTGTGCTAGATGATGGAGAAGACCTGTGAGCACCCACTTGCACCCAGCAACGGATGCGCCAACTGGAGCTGAAACAAGACTCCGAGTGCTACACAACTGTAGCGCGACCATCTCCTCCTCCATGACTAGACGCCACTGATTGTCCTAAATAGCATCTTGATATGTTCGTGGTATCCCCACAGCTTATAGTGCCAAGGTAAGTCTTTTGAAATCTTCTGAAAGTCTGCTCAAGGAAACAAGGGTTGTAAAAGGATGTGTAGCATACATATGTCTCTGCTTTCGTAGAGCAATCGGCACATCAAGATCATATGCCATGTCATGAACCTGTAAGTTTCCCTCTTGAGAGGGTATCTGATCATCCTGTAGTGACTCATGCTGCACAGACAACTTAGTAGTGCTATCATTAGAAGCAATGTGCTCATTACATACTTGAGGCATGCTAGATTATGGGAAAGACCTGTGAGCAAGGTTCAGGAAAGCGGTATGTGTATGCGTTCGAACTGGTCACCGAATACTGATTAAGCGGTATGCGGGGGCATATGCGGGGCATATGCGGTTCTAAGCGGTTTTCTAATTTTTAATTTAAAAATAAAAAAATATCTATGAATAACATTACCACTGAAGTTATATATCTAAGTGGAGTTAAAGAAGATCTAAGAAAAACGGTTCATGTTAGATGGGTGTGCATATATACTTTTAATTGCCTCATATTTAATCCCAAAAAAACATTTACCATAAACACTTTACATTATATGATTCGTAATAACAAAACTTCAATACACATACATGCACTACATGAGCAAAACCTCGATCGGCATATCTAAAAAATATTCGACGATACATTGCATATACTCATGAAAATAATATATGAGAAAAACATAAAACATTGCATATACATAATGGTATAATGCATTGCAATTGTATAGAAATGCATGTCATATTCTAACAATTGAATGAAGAGGTAGAGTTACAGAATTAAGGACCTGAATGAGAAGATTGAAAAGTTGGAGCTGCTGGAGCAGTATGCGGGGCATATGCGGGATATGCGGCCCGCATATGCGGGAGGGCGCATAATGCACTGATTCAAGTAATCGGTGCGGTCTGCACGCCGCACGGGCATATGCGGCCGCATATGCGGCCTGTGCGGCCGATTTAGTGAACACTGCCTGTGAGCAGGGGGACAGAGCGAGACATGCGAGTAAACACACATGGCAAAAACTTAGTCAATTTAGGTGGTGGTATAGGGGTAGCCACAGAAGCAGGTGGAGGAGCAGAAGAAGGTACAGGAGATGGCGGTGGTGGTGGTGGACTGGGCGATGGCTAAGCAGGAGTAGGTGATGGTGGTGGTAGGATTGTAGGAAGTGGAGGCATGTAGATCTCGTCATCAGAGTCTGATGGGTCCATATATAACCTGTAGAAGAGAAATATATGGTAGACTCAAAAAATGTAACATCAGCACTGACAAAATATTTCTGTCAAAGCATATCAAAGCAACGGTACCCCATTTGGGTACGAGAGTAGCCAACAAAAACATAATTGACAACTCTGGGGGAGAGCTTGTCACGACCAGGAGAAAAACATGAACAACCATCATAATTGACAGCTCTGCTCGATCTGTTCTGCCACACGAGCAGATGTGAGGTATCCATGCTTCAGATAGCATGTTTCCTTTGAGTGTCTTGGACGACAACGGTAGGTGCAAGGACCACGATGGCATCCACTGCCTCTGCCACGGGACTACGCTCTCTAAACTGGGTAGACCTTCCTCTGCCGCGAGAAGCAACCATCATTGAAGAGGGTTGTGGAGTGGTAGCAGGAGGAATAAGAAGCATGTTGAGACGACTGTAGGCCACCTCCATGGGAGGTATGGTCACCCCAGTAACGAGTTGTGCTCATGCTACATCATATTATGGGTCGAGCGCAACCAAAAAGACTACAACCATCATGTAGTTCATGTATGCCACATGTTGCTCAGTGGATGTCGTAATAGGCATGAAGCTGTGAAGCTTCTCGAACATGCCATGAAGCGCGGAGTAGAATGTGTGCAGTGGACGACCATTCTGCTTGGCCATGTAAATGTCAAACTGAAGGTGAAGAATCTTGCCCTCATTCTTCGCTTGGACATAAGTAGATGTCAGAATATCCTACATTGCCTTGGCGGTGGGCTGATTCACAATATCATTGGCTATCTTCGTGGTGAAGATCCCGAAGAGCCAAATATGCGCATATGTGTCGTCTTGCTTCCACGAAGCATTGCCTCCAATCTTATCTGTCAGCTCCGACTTCGTCAGAATGTGCTCCTTCTTGTTGCACTGCATGAGGGTGAGAAACTGCATGGACCACAACTCATAGTTGGCCCCATCCATCTTTACGATGGGATCCGGACCCTTGAAGGTACTGGATGAAGAAAAGATATCATCCTTGTTCTCTGACATGATAGAAGAATGACCGAAAACGGAACTCGACTAGGCAGTAGACCGATCTGAGCGAGTCTACACAATCATATAGAGGATTGGTTGTAGTTGTAGACTCATACAACCATCCTCATCACTCCTCGAGCCTCACTAGGGCCGAAAAACATGATTTATAGGTATGAAATCAAGTTTTCTGGTCAAATTCAGATCATTTAAGACTATAGAACGGACCACAGAGGCGCAGAAGGTGCACGGAAGGCTGCTGGGATGTGCAGCAGCCCCCTAGTGACCCTTGGGAAGAGCTAGAGGTGACCGTGGAGCAGTACGCAGAAGCCGTTGGGGTCCTGGCGGCGCTGCTTGGGGACGGAGACGGTTGGGGAGGGGAAAAGAGGGCCCATGCGGTGGCGTGCGATGGTGAGAGGCGACGTAATGTCGTGTATGATGAAGAGAGGAGGAGGCCATCAGGTAGGGTCTAGGGTTTAGTATGATACGGGAACTCCGGTCTAGGACCGTCGCTCTGATACCATGTAGAAACGAAAGAATGAATTGCTTTATTGATGAGGCCCTACAGTTCTCTTATACAAGGTTCGAAATCTCGATTTCGATTTCATTTCGGTGACCCAGTATACCGAAATTTCGCCGATATTTCGGGAAATTTCGATGATTTCGGTGGAAATGTCGGAAATGGCTCAAAAAGCCATTTTTTTTCAATTTTATTGTGAATTAAGATATTCCAAGTTATTAGAACAATAAATAACTTATAGGTACACAATTAATTCACACATATTGCTCATGTATACCCCTTATATTGTATATATCGATCATATCGGCCATATCGATCATATTGTACAATATGTTAAATATTGCTAATAGAGTTAATTTGAGTACTTCAAACAATGAAACAATAGATATACACTTTTTTGAAGAAAAACGAAGGGTGGAGCCCTAAGCATTGGTTCTCACCGCAAAATTTATTCAATAGATATACACTTATAGGCTTATAGCATACATATCGATCATCTTATCATCTATGACTATGACGATATGCCACACATCATATCAAACATATCGTTGTTAATACTTAATACTTAATAACAGAGTAACAGTCTTACAACAAGTGAAAAGACATATATTCACGTAGATTAAATAAGAACATGCACATTAATGATTAATGCAATAAAAGATTAAAACATATTATATGCTGATGTGTTCGGTTCAGAATCAAGAGTTTCGCGGTGGATCTGAATCGCCCCCCTTCCTTGTTGTCTCTCACAACGCATCGTAGATTCAATGAACTCGCAGTAGTTCTCCCATGTCATGTAGGAGTGCATGGCCTTGTAATCCATCACATAATGCCTGTATCGGCGGTCATCGATACCTATGAGTATCCCAAGACGAGGATAAGCAGCACTAGATCCGGTATCACGAGTGGCACGAGAGGCTGCGAAGTACTGGCTTGAGATCCTCGAGACGACGACGGAGTAGGAGAATATCTCTGCGGAGGAGGAGGAGGCATTGGCGTGTACTCAGGGAAGAAACCATAACTGTCACCGCCAAAGAAGCTACCCTAGCTTTGATCAGGTTGGCTACTTTGGTAGTTCTCACCGTTATAGATACTATATCCCACATACCAACTATAACCATATGAATATGATGGAGGTGCATACGTTTGAGGAGGAGAAGGTCCTGGAGGAGGAGCATGAAAGAATTCCGGGAAGATGCCAAATGAACTCTCATCGTGCGACAATCCATATCCGCCCAAGGGACTTGGTGCTCCTCCACGATATGGGTTGTCGATGTCCATGCAGCTCAAGGAACTTTCAAATGATATCAAATCGTCCATGTAGTTGTCGGTTGGACAATAGCCACGACTGTACTCGTAATCCATAGGTCCCGGACTCGGACGTGGAATAAACTGACCATGTGTGTTCCTCTGTCGCTCTATATATTCACGCCCTACGTGGAGCCCTTCCTCGAATCTTGTATCTTGTGGTCCACGACCACCCCCAGCTTACCCACCTGAATATGTTTTCACACCATAACCAGATCCACAACGACCGCCAACATCATCACCTCCATTGTCATCCTTTGACTTGGATTTGAATTTGGAGCTAGTGGAGAGAATTTAATCAACAATTGCATCAACCTCGACCTCCAACCCTCCACGAGGGTCTATAATCTACTGGATCTAGCCAGATAGTCACCTACTTCTACTCTCATTTGCCGGCTTATATTCTCATTTGGTCTTCCACCCGATTGATCGAGCACAGGAGCATCATTGGAATTCATCCACCTCTAAAGAACATCTTCATCAGCGTCATCATCGTGCATTTTGAAAATGTATGCAAGATCAATAGGGTTTGTGTAGTCCTCTTTGTCCTGACTCTCCCTTGCATGTTTCATCTTCAACCTCAAGTTGTAGTGCACGTAGACAAGATCATGGAGCCTCTGTTCTCCCAACCTGTTATGTCTCTTCGAATGGATCAAGTTGAATGTACTCCAGTTCCTCTCACAGCTACCAGCAGATACGATTTGAGACAACACTTTCACTGCCACGTTTCGTAGGTGTGGAGCCTCCATTTTGTACAGTAACCACCATTCGGCTGCGAAAAATTCAAGTGGAGATAAAAGTAGTAATGTATCGCTACACATTCAATGTACTTTTGTCTTTGTCCTTACTAGGAAGAGTACCGCCCCGTCCATTTACCGTAATAATTCTACCAAAGGAACTCAAGGCATCCTTGAAGTACTTCACATGCACATAGGTTGAAGTGATAAATTATTACATAATTCTCCTCAAGAATATTTTGTCAGTCCCAATTTAGCTCCAAAATCAAGATTACCTCATTCATGCACGAGGTCTGTGTCTTCTCGTCCTTGACGAGCTTCTCCACCCACAATTTATACAGCTTCTAGAAGGTCAGCATTTATAACAAGACCATTCTTATATTGGTACTTAGGATTGAAGTAATAAGCTGGATACAAACAAGCACAATTCTCATATTCTAAAGTGATATAAAAAATGAAAAGTAAATAAGTTATTACATTACATACCAGCCTTGTGAAGAGGATGTCAGAGCATCTTGGACCATCGCTCGTCTATGATGTCCAACCATGCTTTGAATCCTTTTCCAACCACTTCTTTGGCATTCTCTCTCATGCAGCGCATTGCCTCGTAGATCACTCCCATAGTGGGCTTCTTATCGTCGTCTATGCCGCAATGCAGAAACAACCAGATCCATAATCTTCGTGACCCGAGTCACATCATCCCAAAAGTGAAGATCATTGATGTCTCCGTTTTCCATCCTCCTTCAGCCTGAGCATCAGGTATCTCAAACCATTCACCTTGACAACACATGGTTTTCAACCATGTCTTGTGTTGTTTCAGGCTTTACAACGCTATAAAATTGGTTGCAAAGCGTGTGATGCCAGACCTTACCGACTCACCGTTGCACATCCGTCTCATCAACGTCAGCACTTTGGAATGGTTGTAAATGAATGTGGTGATCGTCCGTGCTTGCTCCACCACTCTTGAAACGAGTTTCCTCTTGCTGAAGTCCTTTAGAATTAAATCAATACAGTGTACAGCACATGGTGTCCAAAAAATGTCGTAGCTACTAGACTTCATTATTGTTTCACCTGCTTTCTTGAAGTTGTTGCCATTATCCGTGATAATCTGGACAATGTTCTCTTTTCCAACATCTTTGATGATGTCCTCCATCAACTTCAACAGGTACTTGTGGTCCTTCACATGTTCGGATGCATCAACAGATTTCAAAAAAATAGTCTTTCCATCGCAGTAAACAAGGAACTTGATGATATGCTTCCTCGTGCAGCTCGTCCACCCATTTGCACATCAACGTCACTCCATATTCTCGCCATCTCCTCCTCAGCCTGGCGATGTACTCATTCATCTCCTCCTTCTCCATCCCAAGATATTTGTTCATTATCTTGTAGGATGTGGGAGTCTTCACTCTCATTCCTGTTGCAGCGATCTCATCAATGTCATGTCGGAGAAATGGCCCTTCAGTAACATTGGCAAGAATGCTCTCCCCAAAGAAGAGCTTGTTGGTGGCCTTTCTCACCCTCTCCTGCACATTGTTGAACATGCCCTTCACTGTCTTCTGCCTCGGATCCTTGCTTGGTTTGTATTGCATGGGTCCACTCCTCGTCAGGAAGGGCTCAATTCCCTTCCCTTTTTTTTGATAGGTAGTGGTAATGGTGCACCTCTAAAACCACTCTCACTACCACCTGCACCATAGAAGTTGCCTCGTGCACCACCGAGTTCTCTCCTCTCAAACTCGCTCCTCATTGATTCTTTTGTTGCCCTCCTATATGCCTTCCTCTTTGTTGTAGTTTGAATGTCAGCGGGGTAGAAAAAGTCATCGCCATCTGAATCTGAGAGGACATTGAATTCTTTCTCAAACATGTAAATTGTTCATCCCTCCTTATCCTCTCTGTTTGTCTTATCCTTCTTCCCGTCCAAGCTGACCTTCACCTTGTCCCTCGCATCTTTAGGACAGAACGTGCACTTGGCAACATTTTTGTTGTTGCTTGCTTCATCCTCGTGATCCCCCCTCCTCCCAACTTCTTCCCACAGAAATAGCATTGTGGTTTCGCTTTGTTGCCATCAGGAGCGGAGGCATACCTCCAACCAATGTCCCCAGTGAAATCCCCCCTCTGATCCTCAGAACTGTCAAATCCTGATCAGGAATGTGACATTATGATGATCACCGAAACTTGCGAGAAAATTGAAGAACAATCATTCATGATCCATACGATGCGAACAATTAAGAATTAGCTAATTATTTTATGTTTTAATTTTCGGAATTAATATATTTTATTTTTTCTAATACCTAATATTCACAAAGTCATAAAATCTTGGTGTTTGAAATTGAAAGTATATTATTAATATTCAGATTCTCACAAAAAAATACCTTACATATATACATTAGGGTCTTAGATCTAACAACTAGGGGACCATTTTCGAGAAAAACGCATAAGAAACACAAAACATGTAAAATAACGCATAGATCTAAGGTTTAATTTTCGAAATACTCAATTTTAAAATTTCATTTACTAAAAAAAGTCTGAAACATGTTTTCTACGTCCAAAACTTAAGATCTGAGTTTATCCTTGAAGAACTCATCATGATTCCAAATTAAAACACAAAAGCCCCAATTTTCTCTTCCATAGAACTCACAAAGTATTTCCAAAGTACACTTTGCTACATGTTATACATGAGATCCGAGTAAATACATTCATAACGCATCATTATTGTACATTAAAACACAAAATCCCTAATTTTGGTCTCCAAAAATCAAGCTACATGATCAAAATCTCTCCAAAAAAAACACACATCAAGAGAGAACAACATCTTAGGAACAAAAACCCTAAAAAATGAAGAAATTGATGAAGATTTGATCAATTTTGGCTTGCCTTGAAGAAATGGGTGAAACAAGAACTTGGAGAACCTTGGATAACCAAAGCAGACGAGTGTCTGTCGAAATGGGCAAATTTCGATTGATATTTCGGTCCCTCTCGACAAACGCAGATTTTTTAATACAAGATTCGTTTTTGAGCGAGATGGAGAGATGACATGAAATATCGTCAATATTTCGCGAGATTTCGGTCGAAATCTGAGAAATCGACATGTATATGGGTTTCGATATGTTGAGTCCATCGAAACCGAAATTTCGGTGAAATTTCGCCAAAATTTCACGAGATTTAGTACCTTGCTCTTAAACAGGACAGAAACATGTTGGGCAAATTACGTTAAGAAGAAAAAGAAAATATAAATTGCATAAATCATATAAAAGATGACTAATATCTCAACAAAACTAGAAGTGGTAGTGGAGTTGTTGGTGTCACCAAAGAAGAAGCATAAAGGCAAACGAATTAAACCACTCATGGCAAAAAAGCAGCTCCATTTACTATGTTGCGAGCAAAGATCGGAAGCAAAAGATATTGAATGTTGTTTGGTAACATTAGGAAGTAAGTCTTAGAGTTCGAGTCTGTGTGATGACTATGATGACAATACTACTATAAAACTAAAATTTATAGCCTTATTTTAACGAAAAAGTGTGTATTTATATGTTATTTATTGATTAAAGAACATTAAAGGCCTTAATTTGGAAAAAAATTGAATTTTAGAGCCATTTCCATGATTTCCAATGGTATCAACAAAAATCATTGAGATTTCCCTTTCCATGCTTGGTGAAATGACAACAATATCAATATTTGAGGCCATAAGTACTATTGGACTATGTAATAGAGGGTGATTGGAGATCCAATTACCCCCCACTCATGTTTAGTCCGACATCTACTATTTGTGGGACTCGGTCTATTTGTGGGGCTATATAAGGAGCCCCACCTCCCTTGTACTTACTAAGAGATTCAACGAAATATCTGATACTTTGAGGGATTCTCCCGTGGTTTCATCCCGCTCCTTAGGAAGTAGGGTTCCACGTAAAATCCTAAGTGTTCCATGTTTCTATTTCTTTCTTTTATTGTTGATTTCGCTTCCGCTTATTCATTTCAACATGGTTTAAGAGCAGTTCGATCTTAAGGTTTTTATTCTTGAAAAATTATGTGGATTTTGTTCTTCATAATTTATATATCTCCGGCAAGTTCTGTTCTTCGAATATGTCTTTCGACGACTATGCAATCTCTGTTCCAGGTTCTCCAGTAATCATCAAGGCAGCAATGATAAAAAAAAATCTAGGGTTCCATCAGGTAGGTTTACATTGGATACAACTCCAGATGAAACGAAGTCAAGCCAAATCAAACACTGCAACTCCATCAACGACAATGAAGAGTTCTCTAGCTAGGTGTTGGAACCCTGCTCCGATGGCGAGTCATCCTCCAAGCATGCACGCGAAGACCTAACACCACCGCCATCTCGGATATCTAGGCGGTGGTGCACCATCTCTTTAGCATCTCCAGGCGATGCACCTTCACGTGCTCCCTTCAGGCGGAGACCTCCCTCCTGTCGACTGCCCTTTTAGAAGAAGAAGAAGAAGAGGGAGGTGGCACATATCCCTCTTGTCGCAGGCCCACTGATTGATGCAGATCTCACCGCGGGCCTCTAACAACACCTCCCATCTTCTCGTGTACAGCAGTGCTCGATCTCGCGGCCACACTCTCGTGCCAGATTGAGAACTCCTCCAAGCGACAGTGACAGTCTCGCAGCCACCCTAGCACGAGAACTCCTCGCCAAGCTTTGCCTCAAGTGACAACGCCCTCCTCCTCATCAAGCTTCGCCCCTCGCAGAACTCCCACAAAGGCACCTCCAAACCCTATTTCACCCCCTTGTCCATGCGACACCCGATGATGGTGGCACCTCTTTGAACATGCAGTGGAATGGGTTCCAGAACCCTAGTCTCGGTGAGAAGAAGGGTCGAGACCCCTTCCTCTCTTTTGAGGGTCAATCTCATTGGGGTCTTGTTACAAAAAAAAGAGATGATTGGTTTCTGTCGGCAAAAAAAAGGAGATGGTCGATGTTGTTATGGGCTTAAATGGATCGTGAATTGGAAAAAAAAAAGAGTTATGATTTGAAAGGAAAGGTAGACGATCCAAAAAATGGCCAATGAAAAACAAGAAAAGTCGAAAAAAATAAACGGCTTTAAAAAGACAAAAAATGAAAGAGTACAAAAATAAAAGATGTTATTCATTGATTCTCTCAATCTGATCATTTGTATTCTTCATTCTATTAAGTATGGGAGAAAGGGGGTGTAAGCAGGGCATATTTTCCTACGTGAGATGTATCTACATGAGTTCTATCTCATCCATCATCTTCTATTCGTGGCTCCTCAACAAAAGCAATCTATGCATTAGATGTCCATTCTCGATCATTGGACGTTTATCCCCAACTCTCGAGATCTGGATAGGGGACGACCACTGCATCGGGTGTATATCCCCGACATCAGCATGGATTTCTCTACCCAAGATTGTCTCAAACTTCTGTTGTCGATCCACAGAAAGATAGACTGACACTCCGGACTACTAGTGTTATTAGTCATCGTCATTGAGCATCGACCACTTCGTCGGGTGTCTACCCTCGATTTCTAATTCACGCTAGACTTCTTCTATAGCAACTCTACTCTAAGCACAACCCGGTAGTCGCAGTAACTCTTCTACAAGCACGACCTAATCGTCGCAGACCCATCCTCGTACGAGACCTTCTACCACAGCAATTACTTTGAGCGGGTGTCTATCCCCATCTCTCTCTGATGTATTGAGTGAAGAAGAGTTGTGTATATTTTCTTTTGTTGCAAGCTACAGCTTCCTCAGTTCTAGCTTGAGGGAATGTTGGAGTATGTAATAGAGGGGTAATAAGATCTCTCCAAGATCGCATTACCCCTGACTCATGTTTAGTCATACATTTACTATTTATGGGACTCGATCTGTTTGTGGGCCAATATAAGGAGCCCATCATTCCATGTATTCATTGAGAGATTTAATGGCATATCTAACACTTTGAGGCCTTCTCCTTCGGTTTTATTACGTTCTTTAGGAAGTAAGGTTCCACGTAAAATCTTGAGCGTTCCATGTTTCTATTTCTTTATTTTATTATTTTGACTATCAATTTCAAATCTGCTAATTTATTTCAACACGTGTCAAATAAGAATAAGAAAGAACACAACATGGATTTACATTGGTCGCATCGCTCATGGTTTTAAGAAGGGACCTTCTAGGTCAGATATTCGTATTAAAAATATCTAGGATGGCGCGTATTGATATCTAGGTCAGAAGCTTGCGTCGTTGCGAAAAGTGCTTGCGGTCTTCAAGAAGGAATCCAGGATGGCGCGTATTGCTATCAGGGCGGCGGAGGAGGAAGTCATTACGCTCCATGATCAGGCGGAGAACGAGCGGGACCTTTTGCCTGAGGAGCTTCACGAACGGCTCTCTGCTCAAAATCAGGTTGCGGCGGAGGACAAGAAAAGGATCATTGAATGGCGGCAGCGGTCGCGTTTGAGATGGCTCAAAGAGGGTGATGCGAATACGGCCTTCTCTCACTGTGTGGCTAGTAGTAGAAAGTGTGCTAATTTGATGCGGGCTATTTCTATTAATGGTGTTCAGGTTTGCGGGGAGAGGGAGATGAGGATTGCCATCGTGGACCACTTCAAGCGCTTCTCGTCGAATTGCTCCCCGCGTAGGTGGCGCTGGCTGGGTCTTGGGGCGCCTTCTCTATCGGCCTCCGACTCCGGGCTTTTGACTCGCCCTATCTCTTTGGAGGAGGTCCAGGCTGCTTTCATTAGGGGCAGGCCCAGGCTGCTTTCATTAGGGGCAGGCAGATTGCGGACTGCATTGCGATAGCTTCGGAGTTGGTCGATGAATGGAAGAATGATCACAAGAAGGGGATTCTTTGGAAGGTCGACTTTGCTAAGGCGTACGATTGCTTGGAGTGGCGGTTTTTGTGGTCTGTTATGAGAAGGCGTGGATTCCCTGAGGTCTGGATTTCGTGGATGCGTAGGTGCGTCACCATCGCCTCCCTCTCGGTGTTGATCAATGGTCAGGCGGTCGGTGGCTTCTTCCAGCCAAGAAGGGTGTGCGCCAGGGGTGTCCCCTCGCTCCCCTCCTCTTTGTGTTGGCTTCGGATGTCCTGGCACGTATGGTGGACCGCGTAATTGAGGCTGGGCTGTCTAACGGATTATGTAAGGGTGCACTCTGTGTGCCCTTAATCCAATTTGCGGACGATACTATCTGCTTTATTGAGGGTGGCACTGCTGAGGTCTCCGGTATGGCGATCACTCTTGACCTTTTCAGCGAATTATCGGGATGATATTAATGGCTCTAAATCCAAGGTGATTCCCTTCGGGATGTCACAAGAGGAGGCGGCGGAGTGCGGACGGTTGTTGGGGTCTCCTCCTGGTGAGCTTCCTATTGATTATCTCGGCTTACCTTTGGTGGTGGAACGGGTCAGGATCCGGGATTGGCGATTGATTGTTGAGCGCGCGGAAACGCGTCTTGCTGGTTGGCGCGCGGCATTGCTCTCTAGAGGGGGTCGTCTTGTTCTTCTCAAGTCTGTGCTTGCCTCTATTCCGATATACTTCCTCTCTGTTCGTCGTATGCCAGCGGGGATTCATTTGAGGCTTGAGCGTTGTATGCGACGCTTTTTGTGGGGAAGGAAGGGGGAGGAGGGTAGGGGGTTACATCTAGTGGCCTGGGATGAGGTTACGAAGTCTAAGCGGAATGGTGGTCTGGGTGCGCGGAGGCTGGAGGTGGTGAATGATGCTCTTTTACTCAAGTGGGTGAGTAGAATTTGGGGGAAGGGTGACAACTTCTTCATCTCTGTTCTCACGGAGTTCCTGGGCGAAGCCAGGCTGGGGTTGGTGTGGGGGGGCGAGAACGTTCGTCATTCTCCGTTTTGGCGTAATGTGCTGGATGCCTTTGCGAGGAATGCTTCGTTGTTTATCCCGGTGCTGGGGAAGGGGGATTCTTTCAAGTTTTGGATTGATGATTGGTCGGGAAGAGGTCCTTTGAAGGAGCGCTTCCCGCGCTTGTTTGCTTTAGCGTCTGATAAAGATGTGTCGGTTGCCGATTGCTGGTTGGATGGTTGCTGGTGTCCGCGCTTTCTCGCAAATTTCTCGGACAACCGGATTGATGATTTTGTTTCTCTGTTGGACGCCCTTCGTGACTATGCTTGGCCGAACGAGGGTGTGGATCACTGGACTTGGAAGGACGGTCCTTTCTCCACGCGCAAGGCTTATCGGGCGTTGCTTCCTCCCCCTCCGACCGATGCTGATCTCCTTGTGCGCGATTGTTGGTTTTTTTGGAGTCTGCGGCTGCCGGAGCGCATTGGTTTCTTCCTTTAGCTTCTTCGCAGACGGAGGTTGGTGACGCGTGATCGTTGTGCTAGATTCTTCGATAACATCAATGCTAATTGCATCCTATGTAATTTGGAGGTGGAAACTATTGATCACCTCTTTTTCGGGTGCCACTTGGTTCGAGGGATCTGGGATGATTTGGCTTGGGCGAGCTCGGACAACCTTTCTGCTTTTTGCGAGATCTTAATGTGCAACAGGAACAGGGCTAGGAGAGATCTTTTGGCCCCCATTGCAAGGTTGTGGTGCATTTAGCTGGGAAGGAATGAGGCTCTCTTCTTCGGTCAACGGTTCTATCGGGAAAATATTATCATCCATTGTTCTCGCATTCTGGATGACTGGTGTGTGGAGTAGGCTGTAGGTCTTGTTCTTGTGGGCTGGCGTTGTTCGGTTGCTTTTTCATTTCCTCTTTCGGGTGATCTTCTCTTTTTTCCCCTTTTCTCCTCTTCATTGTAATTATCTTTGTTTCTTTTCTTTTATATTATATTGGGGCGAACACCATTGAGTGTCTCCCCTTTTTTTTGAGCCTCAAAAAAAATATCTAGGAATATAGGAGGTATGGGACTTTATATATATCCCCAGCAACACAACCAAGTTCTATCACTGGAAAATGTGAGAATTAACACATGAGAGATGTGTAATAAGATCTCAAATAGATCCAATTCCCCAACTAACACAATCCCTCACTATCTTAGAAGAATGCTTAACATTGATTACATCCCCTTACATATTCTTCATTTTATAAATCATGGGAGAAAAGGAGAGTGTGAGCAGGGCATATTTTCCTACAAGCGATGTATCTACATGAGTTCTATCTCATCCATCATTTTCTATTCGTAGCTCTTCAACAAAAGCAATCTCTACATCGGATGTCTATTCCAGATCATTGAATGTCTATATCCAACTCTCGAGATCTGGATAGTGGATGACCACTGCATTAGGTGTCTATCCCCAATCGTCGGGTGTCTATCCACGACATCGGCATGGACTTCTCTACCTGAGATCGTCCCAAACTTCTACTACTCATCCACAACAAGACAACACTCCGGACAACTAGTGCTGTCAATCGTCTTCACCGAGCATCGACTACTTCGTCGGGTGTCTATCCACGATCTCTACTCCGTCATTGACTTCTTCGATGGCAACTCTACTCTAGGCACAACCCGGTAGTCGCAGCAACTCTTCTACATGCATGACCTAATCGTTGCAGACTCGTCCCTATACAAGATCTTCTACCAGCAGCAATTACTTCGAATGGGTGTTTATCCCGGCCTCTCTAAGATGCAAGGTTCAGGAAAGCGGCATGTGTATGCGTTCGGACAGGTCATTGAATAGCGATTAAGCGGTATGCGGGGGCATATGCAGGGTATATGCGGTTCTACACGGTTTTCTATTTTTTATTTAAAAATAAATAAATATCTACAAAAGTGACTACAATTAAACTAAATTTATGAATACATGTGATCCAACAGAAGATATAAGAAAAATGACTTTCATTTAGAGCTCAAAATAGTACAACTAAATATTAAAATCATCAAAGATAGTATTACATGATCTGATTTAGTATATAGAATCAAAATAATACAATTAAAACTCTAAATCAAAGAAAAATTAAATAAAACTAAACTAAGTACAAGCAATTTAAACCTTGAAAGTATAAAACAATAGTAATCAAAATAGTAAGCTATACAGTACAAATTGAAATTCAAACATATTCAGATCAAACTAAACAGATCAAGAAACTGAAATTTAAAGCTATTGAAATTGAGACCTCAGTAATAAATAAAAATAAATAGACCTCAAACCTAATTAATAAAAAAATCATCGCAGATATTTTCTTAAAGAGTAGGGGGTCAGGCTTATTCTAATTCCTATCGTATCTGAATCTTAAGATCCGGATCTGATTACCCAACTGGAGCTTAAGTGGGCGCATGGAGCGCATATGCGGCCGTACAGCCCGCATATGCGGCCCGCATATGCACAAAGGGCGCATAAAGAGGGGCTTCATGTAATCGATGCGCTGAGGAGGCCGATCAGGCATATGCGGCCGCATATGCCGTCGCACGAACCGCTTTCATGAACACTGCTAAGATGTATCGAGCGAAGATGAGTTGTGTAATATATTTTTTTGTAAGTTGTAGCTTTCTCAGATCCAGCTTGATGGAGAGTATTGGAGTATGTAATAGAGGGGTAATCAGATCTCTTTAAGATCGCATTACCCTCGACTCATGTTTAGTCCCACAGCTACTATTTATGGGACTAGATCTATTTGTGGGACTATATAAGGAGCCCCATACTCCATGTACTCGTTGAGAAATTCAAACTATATAAGGAGCCCCACACTCTATGTACTCTTGAGAAATTCAATGGAACATATGACTCTTTGAGGTCTTCTCTTACGGTTTCATCACGTTCCTTAGGAAGTAGGATTCCACGTAAAATCATGAGCGTTTCATACTTCTATTTCTTTATTTTATTGTTCTGACTATCAATTTCGCTTCTACTTATTTATTTCAACACGTGCCAAATAAGAATAAGAAAGAACACAACATGGATTTACATTGGTCGTATCGCTCATGGTTTTAAGAAGGGACTTCTAAAATACTGATGATCAGAATTCTCGCCGGCACTGATGATCAGAAGGGACTTCTAAAACCATGATATTGCAATATGCGGACAATACGATTCTCTTTCTTGCCGGCACTAATGATCAGAATTCAAATGCGGTGCATCTGGTAGATATTTTTGGAGAACTTTCGGGCTTGGAGATCAACAAAGCGAAATCGACGGTTGTCCCTTTTGGACTCAACGAGGAGTGTCTCACAATCGCGAGGATTACGGAGTGCTCCTTGGGTGAACTCCTCATCCCTTATCCGAGGCTCCCGCTGGTTGGTGGGAGACTGAGGAGCACTGATTGGGATGAGGTCGTTAGGCGGATGGAACAGAGGTTGGCAGGTTGGAAGGCGGTCACCTTATCTAGGGGGGGTTGATCCTCCTGAAGCACGTGCTTTCGACGGTACCTATCTTTTTCTTCTCTACTAGACTGATGCCGATGGGGATAGAAGAAAGGTGTAGTCTTTGATAAGGAAATTCTTCTGGTCGAATTGGAAGCAACAGGGACCAGGGATGCACCTGGTTAACTGGAAGGAGGTCACGAGGGACCGGAGGGAGGGTGGTCTTGGCATCAGGGACATGGAATGTATGAATAGGGTACTCATTGCCAAGTGGGTGATCCGCATCTGGGGTCCGTCTTCTTCGTTTGCTGCTAGATTGGTAAGGAGGATCTATGGAATTAAAGGGGAACTGATGGCTAAAAAAATGTGATATGAATCCCCGCTTTGGGCTGGGATCCAAGAGATTCTACCATTATTGACGTCGTGTCTCAAACCGAAGTTGGGAGATGGTCTCCTTTTTCGGTTCTAGCGGGATGACTGGACGGGAGAGGGCACTTTGGAGGGCAGATATCCACGCATGTTCCCGCTAGCGGTTATGAAGGAAGCCACGCTCTCACAGATCACGGTGGAGGGAACTTGGGCGCCGCTCTTTCTGTCTGATCTATCCGATCAACGTTCGGAGGACTACTTAAGCATGTTGGCGGAGCTCCCGCTGCCAAGTGATTTCACACATGGTCATGATCATTTTCAGTGGATGGATAACAAGTTTTCCGGTGAAGAGAGTCTATAGAGAATTGAGGTCACAGGCTGAGATCCAAGATGGAGATCATTGTCAGGATATAAAAATCGTGTGGGCGGCGAAGATCCCAAATAGAGTGAAGATCTTCCTATGGTGCATGAGACGGGGTCGGCTACGTGATAAGGCGAGGAAGGGACGACTGTTCGGTCTGGAGGACACCCGGTGCGATAGATGCGGGGAAGCGGATGAGGATACAGATCATATCTTCTTCAACTGCTCGGACTCTCAACGTGTCTGGGAGAGATGGGAATGGATAGGGTGGTAAGCGAGGCATCATCGGCCTTTTGGCCATCTCGAAGGCCTTCGCGGCTCTCTGGGCCATTTGATTGGGGCGGAATGATTTGATATTCAATAATCAGAGGTTTTACTTTGAAAACGTAGTGGTTCACTACAATGCGATGTACAATTTCTGGTTCTTGCGTTAATGTTTGGCCTTGTACTAAACTTTTTATTAATGAATTTCACTTGGCAGTGACCCCCAAAAGGGGGTTCACCCGTACTTTTACTCAAAAAAAAGAGGGGCCTTCTAGGTCAAATATTCGTATTAAAAATCTCTAGGAATATAGGAGGCATGGGACTTTATATATATCCCCAACGACACAACCAAGTTCCTTCACTAGAAAATGTGGGAATAAACACGTAATAGTAGATCTCAAATAGATCAATTACCTAATTACACAATCCCTCATTAATCTCAACAAAACGCTTAACATTGATTACGTCCATTTCCATATTCTTCATTCTATTAAGTATGGGAGAAAGGGGGAGTGTGAGCAGGGCATATTTTCCTACGTGAGATGTATCTACAAGAGTCATATCTCATCCATCATCTTTTATTCATAGCTCCTCAACAAATCAATCTCTGTATCAAATGTCTCTTCCCGATCATTGGATGCCTATATCCAACTCCCGAGATCTTGATAGGGGACGACCACTGCATCGGGTGTCTATCCCCGATCGGCGGGTGTCTATCCCTGGCATTAGCATGAACTTCTCTACCCGAGATCATCTCAGACTCAAGTTGTCCATCCACAACAAGACAGACCGACACTCCGAACTACTAGTGCTATCAATCATCTTCACCGAGCATCGACTGCTTCATCCTATGTATGTCCTCGATTTCTACTATGTGATGGACTTCTTTTATGGCAACTCTACTCTAGGCACGACCTTGTAGTTGCAGCCAAAGTTTTAAATTTTGATTTCGTTTTGAGATAGCGAAAAAACGAAACAATTTCAAAATTTCGTCGAAATTTTCGCCAATTTCGGCCAAAATCGACCTATATTTGTGAATGAATGGTCCATATCGAGATTTCGATTTCAATTTCGATGGAGTGTCGAAACTGAAATTTCGCTAAAATTTCGCGAAATTTGAAACACTAGTCACAACGACTATTCAACGGGCATGACCTAATCGTCGCAGACCCGTCCCTGTAAAAGATCTTCTACTAGCAGCAATTACTTCGAACGGGTGTCTATCCCCGTCTCTCTTAGATGTATCGAGTGAAAATGAATTGTGTATATTTTCTTTTGTTGGAAGTTGCAGCTTTCTCAGCTCCGACTTAAGGGAGAGTGTTGAAGTATGTAATAGAGGGATAATCGGAACCCTCTATGCTTAGTCCCACATCTACTATTTATGGGACTCGATCTGTTTGCGGGGCTACATAAAAAGCCCCACACTCCATGTACTCATTGAGAGATTCTATGGAATATCTAACCTTTTGAGGTCTTCTCCTACGGTTTCATCACATTCCTTTGAAAGTAGGGTTCCACGTAAAATCATGAGCGTTCCATGTTTCTATTTCTCTATTATTTTATTGTCTTGACTATCAATTTCGCTTCTGTTTATTTATTTCAACACGGGCCAAATAAGAATAAGAAAGAACACAACATAAATTTACATTGGTCCGTGTCGCTCATGGTTTTAAGGGACCTTCGAGGTCAGATATTCGTATTAAAAATATTTATAATATAAGAGGTATGGGACTTTATATATATATATATATCCCCAGCAACACAACCAAGCTCCATCAATGGAAGATGTAGGAATTAACACGAGAGGTGCATAATAAGATCTCAAATAGATTCAATTACCCAATTAACACAATCCCTCGCAATTCTTAACCAAACTCTTCACATAGATTACTTCCCTTTCTATATGCCTTTTTTAGAAGTAAAAGGTGAACCCTTGTTAGGTGCACACCTAGCTTGAAGAATTATTAAAATTTAAAAAGAGTGTAACAAACATATCGCCCAAGATTTACAGAAAACAAGATGCATTCGCATGCATTCATCAACACATTTTCTACATTAGACAGCTTATCCTCAAAAACACTCGTATTTTTAGCCACCTATATGGCCACATAACCATAAAAGGCCTTGCTCTCACACACCTAAAATAGTAGGTCATCATTCCAAAATTGTGCCGAAAATCCTCCTCGTCATAAGCATCCTGTTAGAAAATTGGAAGCAGGAGCGAAACATGGAAAACGATAAAGAACAATAAGAACACAGCGGGATTTTACGTGGAACCCTACTCCGTGAGGAGCGGGATGAAACCACGGGAGAAGCCCTCAAAAGGGAATGTGCTTCATTACTTTTTCTCAATGGTTACAGGAGGTCTGGGGCTCCTTATATAGCCTCCACTGAGCCTTCAAGTCCCACCACTGGTAGATGTGGGACTAAATATTGGGATGGGGTAAATGGATCCTGGAGGTATCCATTTACCCATCTACAACTCAATAGGCGCACAACCAAATACTCCAACACTCCCCCTCAAGCTGGAGCATGCAATGCTCAACTTGGACAAACAAACAGAAAGAAACTCAACTCACGCTACAGGACACTACGGACAATATCAACTCAACGTGCACAACTGTCGGCTGTTGTCGAGGACGTTGCTTCTCATGTCGTGCAGGTGAGGAGGACGAACGGGCTGGAGTATGAGTCAACTGAATCTCCTCGTCGGAGAGCATGCGCACTGAATTGCGCCTGTCAGAGTCGATGCAACTGGAAATGAGTCTCCTCGTCTAAGTACTCTGGCCCGCCACAATAATGTGGACAACTGCTCCATCTCTGAAAAGGGCCTAACTGAAAAAGGCTGTGGAAGTGCGCAATCCTCGTCGGAGTCCACGGTCGTTGGAGAATGGAATCTGAAAGAAGTCTCCTCGTCGGAGAACTGGGTCTCTCCCATCTGACACAGAGAATGGTACAATACTCTGGTGTCCCTATGATACCACATGAAAACCCTTGCCAACATGGCATAGGGAATGGTCATCTACTCTGGAGTCCATATGGCTCACATGAAAACTCTAGCCGACAAAACAAGAAGAAAGATGGGGACCACTACAAAAGATGGCAAACACGTGCTCATCTGAAAAGACCGCATACTCGTGCGTGTCTGAAAATGAGTCTCTCTCTGAAGAACTCGAAAATGAGTCACTCAAACATGGAGTGCCTCGAACTTGGACTCTGACCAATCTGAATGTCGAGTCTGAATATCTGCCAACTGTAGAGTCTGGAATCTGACTAGACATCTGGAATTATGAAATTTGTCTCTGAACCGGAACTGTAACTGGAATCTGAATAGTCAGAGTGATGATGCCGAAGAACTCTACACAACACTCCCCCTTTCTCCCATACTGGTCGAAATGAGGACATCGACCACATTGGAAGAAGACGAGATAATGGGGAAACATGAATATTCTCGAAAAAATCGTTGTGGCTTTCCATGATTTTTTTAAGCCATCACATTTTTTTGAAAACATATTTTTAAAACATTTTTAAAGCCGCTTCAACCTCCTTTTTCTGGCTTTTTCTTTTTTCTTTTTTTCTTTTTGAAAATTTTGCGTACGGCTTTTTCTTGTACGCGGCCTCTTTTCTTTCTTTTCTCCCTTTTTTTAATCACACTTGGCCCACCTGGACCTAAAATTGTGGCCCTCTCCCTTTTTTTTAATCTGACCCTCCATTTTTTTTATAACCCTGTTGGGCCTCACCATTTTTTTTCTTTTTTTTAACGCACATCCCTCCTTTTTTCACAAGGCGGGCCCTCTTGGGTGTTCATATTAGGGTTCCCACATGGGAAGGGATCGCTCGCGCCGCTTGGGCTTCTTCAACTCGCGCCGCCACGCTTCGGATGCGTCGCTCGGGGATGTGTCTCCTCCTGGAGGCTTGAAGGCAACGTGAACGAATCTCGCGCCTTGAGCGATTGTTGATCTGCAGTAGGGTCGACGGAAAGGGGTTGCGTTGCCTGGAGTTCCTGGTCATCTCGATTTGGCGGCGCGGAATGTGTTGGAGCAGCAGCGGAGTGCCTGGCGACGCCTG
Source organism: Ottelia alismoides (assembly GCA_037367405.1). NCBI lineage: Eukaryota > Viridiplantae > Streptophyta > Magnoliopsida > Alismatales > Hydrocharitaceae > Ottelia > Ottelia alismoides. The sequence goes on from JAZKJV010003821.1 coordinate 127,253, forward strand.
GAGGACGCGCGGCTTGTGCGCATGGTGCGTCGCCGCCTTGAGGCTTGAATGATGGGGTCATGGTTGAGAGAACGCATGGGGGTTGCCATCCCAAGGAGGGACTGGAGCTTCGATGAACCCTTTTTTTTTGAAACAGGAGCGTCGCCCCTGGAGTCGCTAGGGCTCCCTGGAATTTGGAGCCGTGTGTAGGAACCTGGACTTGGAGGCGCTATGCGCCAAGGGTCTCTGCCACCTGATGCAGACCTGGTGGAGATGGGGTTTCACCTTGATAGCCAAGAGCGGAGAGGCTCCGCGCTTGGAGATGTCGCCACTGCTATAGGGATCTTGAGAAGATGTCGCCTCATGCGGCTGGAGCCTGGAGGTCATCTCGTGTGGCGGTGCATGACGAGGGATGAAGGCAACGGGAGCATGCACCGCTGCTCCTGAACCATCTAGGGTTTTGAAAAAACCCTAGAACTGAACTAAACACGAACTATACATGAACTGAGAATTTTCTTCAATAATAAACTTAAAAATCAATTCTCAAACTGATCACAAACAAAATCAAAGAACATGATGAAATCCTCGAGAATCGAATCCGCTCTGATGCCATGTTAGAAATTAGGAAGCGGGAGCGAAACATGGAGAAAGATAAAGAACAATAAGAACACAGCAGGATTTTACGTAGAACCCTACTCCGTGAAGAGCGGGATGAAACACAAGCCCTCAAAGGGGCATATGCTTCATTGCTTTCTCTCAATGGTTACAGAAGGTATGGGGCTCCTTATAGCCTCCACAAAGCCTTCAAGTCCCACCACTGGTAGATGTGGGACTAAACACTAGGATGGGTAAATGGATCCTAGAGGTATCCATTTACCCATCTACAACTCAATAGGCGCACAATCAAATACTCCAACACATCCACCCAGCTATTTTTGGTGGCAAACCAAATCCTCTTTGCAAACTCGCAATTAAAAAAGGTGGGAAATGCCTTCATCTTCCCTGCAATAAACCAAGCAAGACATTTCCGCATTTTTGGATAAAGCATGCCCTAATATATCTAGTAATAGTCCTTCCCATTCTCAATAGCCACATGTAGAATTTACTCTACAGAGCATGCACTCTCTAGAGCATGCGGCAATCCTAACCTAAATTGATGTCCATCTGAATCTTCTGTCTAACCAAAATATCAGTATACTTTCTCACGTGAAAGTCCTTATTACTCCATATAAAATAGTCCTTACCCGCCTAAGTGGGACCCCTCCACATGCCTCTAGGAGCTTTAGAAGGTCCTACATCATGTTGTCAAAAAAAGTGGCCAAAAAAGTTGGGCCATGAGTCCATAGTTAGGCTCCAGCTCTTGCCCATCATTCCTCCACACCAGCAACTCTTTTCCAAATCATGGCAAAAAGTTTGGGGAATCTGTCACATAAAGATCAATCATTGATGCAACAATTCATCCAGAAGCAAAAGGTCATGCCTTCTCCCACAATGAGACGAAGGCATTGTATCCAACAGTGTCGATGTTAAACTTTTCCATATCAGAAGGGATGCCTTGTATGCCCCATGGCCAAAAAAGTCAATATTGGTGGCATGTTGGTGAGCCAGTGAAACCGATATATTGGTGACTTGTCACCGATATTTCGCCGAAGTCAGGCTTAACTTGATGAAAGGTAAGCAGCAAGTGAAATTCCCCATATCAACTAGCAAAATCAAAATATCAACGAAATGTCGACGAATTCCGCCGACATTTTGAGCCATGATCTACCCTAAGGGTACCACTCCCCCAAATTGTAGATCTTCCAAATGAGGTGGCAAAGCATGTCTTTTCAGTTACCCTCATATGTGCACCACCCACCTCATGAGAAACACCTTCTTGGTCTCCTGAAGCCTCATCGACCCAAATGGACATCAACCAATGGCCGAGAGATAGAGCTTCAAAAAAAAATGGCCGAGAGATTGTATCCGAAGCCCCCAGAGCTATCCCTCTACTTTCTTGCCAAAATGAGAGCTAAAGAAATCACCTCATGAATCTCCATCAGTTGCAAAATCTTGATAGGCATCTTGTATATAGAGATGAAGAACATTAGGGTCGCTAAGACGCTAACAACAACAACCTCAAGGAAACTAACCAATCCCCTTCGACATACATCCTGCCTTCCACCCCACCAGCTTATGCCATGTCTTATCCATTAGTGTACCACCAGTCCACCATCCTCAACTTGCCATCAATCAAAACCAGCCCAATATACATATAGGGAATTTCTCATCTCGATGATTCAAGAATCCATCCACAAGTTTTTGTTGCCTCCTTGTTTGTGTTGGATGACACATGTTGATTAGTGATCCGTTCTCTAGAGAAGTCGTCAAACGCAAAAAAAAAATTACGTTTGTTTTATTTTAGGTAAAATCATCATCTTTATTTGATATATTAGCTTCATGAAAAAGTAAATAAGCCATAAAAAAACTACAACAAACATGAAAAAAGACGTGCAAAAACAGAAACTAACTAGAAAATCCACAACGAGGTCAATGTGACCTTATATCATTCTCAAAATAGCGGTACTCGCTTTTTAATGTAGAATGCCGAAAATAAATGATAGCAGCAGTACAGGATCAACAAAAACAAAGATTATGCCGTCTGGGACACGCTCTGTCATTATAGACCGTAAGAGAAGTGATATTAAAGATGCAAGATCTTATTCCATTCTTCCCAAGCGCAAAATAAAGTGTAGCCCACATGTCCATGCAAATCCAAATCGTAACTCGTAAGTGAAAGGGGGCTAAACTCAAACCACGCAAAAATGGATCATTGGTATGATGAGAGAAAGATATAAATATTGCGTTCGACCTATCACACGGAATAAAACCGTGCAGAAGAATTCTGAAAAGGAGAATACCTACAGTCTCAAGTCGGGGCACTGGAAGCCGCTCTTTGCCAGGTAGTACTCTACCAACTCGTCCGGAATCTGCCGAAATTTGATAAATTAACATATCGATGAAAGAAAAATACAAAAAAGATGGATTTTTTACGTTCTACGGTAAAAAATATGTTGGCTGAAGAGGTGGAGCATACGGTGGGCGCGTAATCCATGAGAGAGGACAGGAACTCCGCGAGTTGAGCATCATCGTCGTGCTTCGAATCTACAGAGGACGACGAAGGCGGTTGCGGCTGATTCATCGCCAGCGCTTTCGGGCGGCGGGGTTGAGGGGTGATGGGGGCGACAGAGGGTGTTTCGGAAACTATAACAATGAATTGGAATGGAGGTGGAGCCGTAGAGGGGGAGAGTCTGGGAGCGGGTGCCGGTTTGCAACTCCGCGTAGATATTTATATGGGATTTTTACCCGGTAGACCCTGGAATCTTTTGCAATTACCGCTACGACCTTCGAAACATCCTAATTCCTCCCTCGACCCCGTAAACTTGGTCCGTCTTATCCAACAAACCCTGCCGTCAATTTTAACTATATTTGAGTCAATTACTTGGGTTAGTCATGAGTTAATCTAACCAATTAATCATCCAACGGTTAAGATTAGCCAAAAATAGAAAACGAATCCTGCAACGGGAAGAGAGCAAGGAAGCAGCATCCGTGGAGCTCCATCGCCAGGGGTGAGCAGGGAGCTTGGAGGGGACGGCGCAGGGAGCAGCGACGCGGGGGAGGTGACCAGGAAGCTTGGGGAGGGGAACGGGTGCAAGGGCAGCGACGCAGGGTGCTTGGGAGGGGACGATGCAGGGGCAGGGTGCAACGGCGCGCGGGAGGGAGAGGGGGGTGTGCAGCGGCACGCGGGGGGGAGGGGGTGGAGTTGCAGCGACGCGCGCGGGAGGGGGGGGAGTGCAGCGGCGCGCGGGGGGGAGGGGGTGGGCTTGCAGCGGCGCGTGCGCGGGGGGTGGAGGGGTGGGGCGGCGGCACGCCGAGGGGGAGGGGGTGGGCTTGCAGCGGCGCGCGGGGGGGAGGGGGTGGGCTTGCAGCGGTGCGCGAGCGGGAGTGGGATTGCAGCGGCGCGTGCGGGGGGGGGGGTTGCAGCGGCACGCCGGGGGGAGGGGGTGGGCTTGCAGCGGCGCGTGCGCGGGGGGTGGAGGGGTGGGGCGGCGGCACGCCGAGGGGGAGGGGGTGGGGTTGCAGTGACGTGCGGGAGGGCAGGGGGTTTGCAGCGGCGCACGGAGGGGGAGGTTGCAGCGGTGTGCGGGGGGGCGGGCGGGTTGCAGCGGCGCACAGGGGGGGGGTTGCAGCGGCGCACGGGGGAGGGGGAGGTTGCAGCGGCGCGGGGGGGGGGGGGGGTGCAGGGGGTAGCAGGGAGCAGCGACGGCGGGTGGAGACACCCTCGGACCTGGGCGGGGCAGGCCATTCGAGCAGAGGAGGGAAGGGGCTCGTCGGCGGCGGAGGGGAGAGCCAGGGATGGAGCTCCTCGATGACGCAGGGGGATCAACTCTTCTGGGATGATGGAGTGGCATCAAATGTAAATTTGATAATCAAATTGGACATAATATAAATGAACATAACGGAATTGGGTTAGTTTTAACGGGTAAATTAACGGGAGTTAACCACAGGGTCTGTAGGGTAAGAGTTAGCAAGTTTACGGGGTCGGGGGAGGAATTAGGATGTTTCGAAGGTCGTAGCGGTAATTGCAAAAGATTCCAGGGTCTGCCGGGTAAAAATCCCTATTTATATTTGGGATTTTTACCCTGCAGATTTTATAAACTTTACGGGCTTCAAACAAATTAAGGTTTATGAGGTAAGAGTTGGCAAGTTTACGGGGTCGAGGAAAGGAATTAGATTGTTTCAAATGTCGTTGAGGTAATTGGCAAAGTTTATAGGGTCTGTCAGGTGAAAATCCCTTTATATTTTGAGAGAAATAGAAATGCTCCACCTTTTTCTTGAAGGTTTGTATCCTCAGAAAAGTTCATTTTTATCTAGAGGTAATAAGGGATGAATGACAGTTCATTTTTATCTAGAGGTAATAAGGGATGAATGACAGATCATTCCCTTGTATGTGGGACAATCATCTAAATAAAAAAGATTTAAATTGGTTGGGATATAAATGGCAAACCTCTCCCATCTTAATTATGATAACTTTTAATAAATTTTGAAGGTTACATTATATATTTTTACTAATTACATATTTTCTTTTTATCATTTGTGATAACTTTTCGATACAAAATTATTACAACATAATAGATTCATATGATCATGATTATTCAATTGGTCAAAAAATTACAATAGCAAAAAAATGGTTGAAGATGAACAATATAACATATAGATATCCAAATGTTAGTGGAAGATGATTGGCCATAGATTCTGCATTTGTATCATTATGATATGTATATCTATATTCGTGAAAAAGATTATATCAGACATATGGATCCACAATTTTTTATTGGAAACAAATATGGATATCTTTTATGATTATGGATGATTACCATTCGGATGGTTCCATAAAAAAATACCATATCCATATTCATATTCTTTAGGAAATTGATACGGATATATTTTTTTGCGATCAAAATATGGAAACAAATATGGATGATCTTTTTACATTAGAGATGATTAATTAATATGCTGATACATACATAACCTTTACTGTCAATGTATGTCTACTATTGTTTGTATTTCCAATTCAAAAAATTAGGAAATCGTTTGTTTGATATTGTATTTTTTGTGATTATATATATCATAATGATACGAATGCAGATTATATGAGTAGCCATCTTCGATCAATATATAAAAATCTATATGCTAGGACATCCATCCGAAAAATCCATTTGATGAGTACATACTAATAACCTGGTTGTTTCATATTATAACTTTTTACCATTTGATATTGATGATATGAATCCATTGGATGTTGTAGTTTTTTTTGTACATAAGAAAGCGATTACTTAGATGAATAGTAATTTGATGTTGTGATATGAACCTATTTTTGTGCATAGGAAAATATTTAATTACTAGAAATATGTAAAGTAACCTTCAAACTTTACGAAAAGTAATCAACATTAAGAAGGGAGAGGTTTGTCATTAATGTTCCAAGTAACTCCAATCCTTTTCTTTTTATTAAATGGTGGCCACATGTTAAAGGGATGAGGTGGCATTCATCTATGTTATATTATCTACTCTAGGTCAAAGTGAAGTTATCTGGGGGATCCAAACAATGCTCTAAGGGGGCAGTCAACGGTACATGTAATTTTAGCAATCTTAAAATTGTTGTAATCAACATATTCTAGATGAAGGGCATAGGAGTCTTTGTTTCTGACGAAACTGGAATAATATATTAGAGGGATGTAGTGATGAAATATATTGCAGTATTTTTAGAAAATAAAAAAATAGTTGAAAATGGGGCGGGGACAGCCCTATTTTTCTCTTATATTTTTTAGTTTAGTTGATCTATCTCAATAACTAAAATTGAGTTCTCTTTAGCTTTTCTTGTGGGTATGCAAATGAATGCATGCATATACGGATATCGATGTTATCATATCTTGAACTTTTTTAAATACAAATACGAATGCAGATATGGATATTGACAAACATGGAAAATATGTTACTATACAACAACAATAACAAAGTCTTTTCTTACAATTAAGTATGGTTGACTACATGGATTCTTTGCCTCCATTCAGATCTATCTTAGGTCAATCCCGAGCTTATATCCAAAAAACTAAGATCCCTTCGTATAGTCTCCTTACAACACTTCTTGGGTTGTCCTCGCCCTCTCTTAGCCGCCTCAACATCAAAAAATTCGCATCTCCTAACTGGTGCATCGGTTGACCTTCTTTGCAAATGACCAAACCATCTTAAGCGGTTTTCTCGCATCTTATCCTCGATCGGAGCTACAACAACTTCCTTTCTGATTGCATCATTCTGAATCTGATCTTTGTGTATGTGTGTCCACATCCACCTTAGCATTTTTTATTTCTGCTACAGCCATTCTCTGCACATATCTATGGTTCACAACCCAACATTCAAATCCATAGAACATAGCAGGTCTCACGGCTGCTTTGTAAAACTTTCCTTTAATTTTTAAAGGAATTTTCCCATCACAAAGAACAACAGAGGCTCCTCTCCACTTTAGCTAGCCTACATTTATTCTATTAGTAACATCTCCATAAATTTCCCCATCATGTTGTAGAATAGATCTCAGGTATCTAAAAAATCTCTCTTCTGAATGTTATCATCACCAATCTTCACCTCGGTTCCTTCATCATTGCTTACATCAAAGGTGCACTCCATATATTCAGTCTTAACCATGCTTATACGAAATCTTTTAATCTCCAATGCATGCCTCCAGACCTCAAGCTTCTCATTTACTCCATCTCTAGTCTCATCAATCAACACAATATCATCAGCAAATAACATACACTAAGGTATCACATCATGAATGCGACTTGTCAATTTGTCCATAATCAAAGTAAAAAGAAATGGACTCAAAGTTGAACCTTGATGTAAACCAATATTGATATTCAAAATAGCTAGTCTTCCCAGAATGGATCCTTACACAAGATAAAGCCCTATCATACACATCCTTTTATGAGAATAATGTATCGGACAGGTACTTGTCTCTTCTCCAAAACTCTCAACAATATCTCTTGTGGGACAGAATCATGAGCCTTCTCCAAATCAATAAAATTCATATGGAGGTTCTTCCTTTTAGCTCTATAAATATTCGTTGTTCTCCTCAGCAAATGGATGACTTCAATAGTTGAGCGACCTAGCATGAATCTGAAATGGTTTTCATTTACTTTGGAAACTTGCCTCAACCTTCTTTCGATCACAGATTCCCAAAATTTCATAGTATGACACATCAACTTGATACCTATGTAATTCAAACAATTTTGAATGTCTCATTTGTTCTTATAAAGAGGTACCACGATACTCCTCCTCCAATCTTCAGGCGTTTTCTTGCTTCGCCAGATAACATTGAATAGATTCGAAAGCCAAGTCAAAGCATGATCACCTAAAACTCTCCATACTTCTACAGGGATGTCATCCGGTCCAACACCTTTCCCATGTCTCATAACCTTCAAAGCCTTCTCTACTTTCTTTCTTTGTATCCGTCTATAGCTTGCACTATTCAAGTAACTTTCACTATTAGCTAGATCACCCAAAGTGATTTCTCTATTTCTTTCCCCAATGAAAAGTTCATGAAAATATTGCGCCCATCTAGTCTCTATATCCTTCTGAATAACAAGCACATGACCTTCCTCATCCTTGATGCATCTCACTTGAGAAAGATCTTTGGTCTTTCTCTCTCTTGCTTTGGCCAACCTGAATATATCCATTTGACTCTCCCTTGAGCTGAGATTTTTGTACAAAACTTTCATAAGCTTTTGTTTTAGCTTCGCTTACAACCTTCTTTGCTTCCTTCTTCGCTATTTTGTAGTTTGTAACAATTTCATCTGTTCTATCCTTAGACATAGCTTTAAAGCATGTCCTTTTAACTTTTAGCTTCTCTTGTACCCTTCATTCCACCACCAAGCATCTTTTTGACTCGGAGCTCCTCCCTTCGACTCACCTAGCAATTTGTTGGCTACCTTTCAGATACAAGATACTACCAACTTCCACATCTCGTTTTCACTTCCACTTCAATCCCAAGATGAGTCTTCTAAAACCTTCTCCCTAAAACTCGATTGCTTCAGTTGAAGATTCCACTATCCAGTTCTAGTGATCGTGGGAACCCTCATTTTCTTTACCAGCCCTTTTATTTGCATATCCATGATTAACAAGCGATGTTGGGTTGTCAAACTCTATCCTGAGATTACTTTGCAGTCTTTACAACACAATTGATCTCTTCACCTTAACGTAAAGTAATCTATCTTTGTTCTAGTTGGGTCACTCTTATAAGTAATTAAATGCTCCTTCCTATTCTTGAAGAGAGTATTTGCTATGAATAAGTTACAAAATCAGAATGACTTTCCCCCTTCATTTCTATCACCAAAACCATGGCCTCATGTCCATTAAGATCTTCACCTATGCAAATCATCTCTCTGTGTGGGATTCCTTGTAAAATCTTATACAGATCCTGAAGGATATGGTATAATCCTCAAGCGCATCATGGAAGCGTGAGCATCGTATCAAATACGACGAGGAACGACTAGTCGCACTAGTTGTTCTATGCAGCGGAATTTAAAAAAAAATTCATGCGACGAAACCACATGATCCAAGAACACTTCTCGGATCGTTTCGTCTAAACCACAAACAAGTAGTAGGATTACCTCTTGAAGCGTGGTTGTGATCGAGTCTCTAAACGAAGAGACCTCCTGTCTCAAGTTCGATCCAACGGAGGAGACGCTTGCGAGCACGGGGATGAATCGCGTGCTTCTCGCAATCCATGTTGATGATCCAAGCGGTGGATCTCCTGATCTCGACACATGAGATCCGACGTCTTCTTCATGAGCGAGACGCACCGAAGGAGACGGAGATCCACGAGCAGACGATCGGGCATCATAACGACGACGCTGTGGCGATGGAGAACCTCTCCAGGGCATCCATGGTGGACAGCCATGAGAGGGAGAGAGAGAGTAGGTGTGTAGAGAGAAAGAGAGAGAGAGAGAGAGAGAGAGAGACTCATGTTCTCTTGGTGTAAAGAAGAGCAACGGGGTGCCTCTCCTTTTATAATATTTTGGGATCCATGGATCTCAATCCATTGACAACACAAATCCAATGTCTCTCATTGATTGTGTTTCTTTTAATGGTCAAGATTTGTGTTGGTAAAAACCAACAACAATTAATTTAATTTAGATTAAATATATATTGATAAATCAATATAATTCAATCACCAAATTAAATCAACTAACATTAGAGATAATGGAAAGGAGGCTCCTCCCTTCCATATAGGAAGAGTGGACGTCCACCCTTTCCTTTAGGGATTGGTGGTCGTCCCCCTCTCCTATTAGGAAAGGGAGACTCCAATGCAATCTCCAAGATTGCATATATCTCCAATATTTACAACAACAATTGTTGTAAATTATTCTACAAAAATAATTCATAATTATTTTGTAGACATTGCAATCTTGCCATTGAAAAATTTGTGAATCATATTCACAACCCAAAATAAAATGTAAATTACATTTTCAATTTAATGTCTAGTATGAATCCATTTCACATCAACATTAAATTAATGAATGTAAATTACAAATAGCTCTCTCTTATATATTATAAATCACATTTATAATATATATGATTAATGTGGATAGTGCTATCCACATTATTCATATCCATGATAATTAAATCACATTTAATCATCTTGGATCTCTTTTCTCTTGTGCCCAAATAATATGAATCACATTCACATTATATTTGATAATCAAATCACATTTAATTATCTAAAATAACTCTCTATATAATATGAATCAAATTCATATTAATCATGATAATTAAATCACATTTAATTATCCATTTTCTCAATGCTCGGATACTTATATCAACAATGAAATTATCATGAACTCTTTCAAGGATACTGTGCTTTCTCCGCGAATACTTGGAGATAAGGACATGGTGATTGTATTGTTCCACGTATAGTGACTTGGATATTGAGATCACATCTCAAATCCAGATCTAGGGCCTCCCATAGATGCTTGATTAAATCAAGACTGAAATCTAATCTTCTCATTGAATCTAAATCACATTCAGATCAATGTCCAATATTTGGACTAATATTAGATTACTTATCCACTGAGAGGAGTCACTAAAATCCATACCCGTTTCATCACTCCTTAGGAATGGAAGCGTCATGGTTATACAATCGTTTATGATTACATCACCCTCAAGTATTCCAAATACCTGTACATCCTGCATACTGGAAGACTCATGAATAAACCTGAAGTATTAGATCAACTTTATATTGTCTATTTCAGGGTTTTATCAGTAAGTTTCTTATTTTGATCATTGGGAGTTGGTATCGATTATATACTTTTCAAAAGCATATATCATACCCAGGTCTTGATCATATACTTTCCAAAAGTATATATCAAACCTACAAATTCAGTCAAGCTTCCAAAGCGAGACGACCGTGCGTACGGAATTTGATTCTTCCCAATATCTCATGAGTGAGCTCATGTCTTTCCGGTTCAGTAGTGAACCTGTATGATCCCTTTGAGAGATCGTATTACTCATATTCCCTTATATGCACACCAGCGCGCCGGTGTATAGACCTTGGTTAGGTCATCAACCTATTGGTCTGCCAAATGTATATAGTCAGACATATAGTAACACATCTGTCTCCGGTTAGAGGATGCGTGCCTATATCATGACAGCAGACGACATAGGACTTTGGTTATCTCAATCTCGTTAAGTCAACTCTTTGACCTAACTTATCTAACACCTACGAATCTCTATTCCTAAGCAGAGGACCTGCATCAAGAGGTCAGTTAGATATCAGCCTTTAGAGAAAAGGATTTCCATCTCCTTCTCAGGCTGGAGATCATCTCTTAATAATCATTTGACGGTGCTCGATGAGTCCTCAATCTATCTCTTTAGATATTCACCCAAGCACCAGCCTCTATGATTCAATATTTGAATCAACAACTGTATGATCATCAAGATGGCCATGGTACATAACCGTAATTGTACTAAGGGACCTATTATGCAAATTATTTATTCTTCATTTCAGATCAGGGAATGATATTCACAATAACATTTATTGCATAATGGCTCACCGTGGGCTCGCATGTCCAAAAATCTCCCACTAGCCCAAAGAGCCATTAACGGGCTAATCATTTAAACCCAAACTCATGTGACAATCATAGGTTATTTAGAAAATAGCTAGGTAAGCTGATCAGTCATTCTGTTCCCAAGAGACTATGCCAAGTCTTTTTACGGCACTTGCATTTCCTCAAGTAACAGTGCTCGCATCCAATGCGAATGTTGCATCTTATGCAACCAATACTCAATATTGTTATAGTGTCCTTGACATTATAGCTCGATAATCATTATAACCAGTATGTCCATAATCCTTTCAGAATACCTTTATTCCTAGAGATCTCTATCTCCTAAGGTATCAACAGTTAAGACCTTTTATATCACTATCTATAAAGTCTTAATTTCTTGAAGATAAGACTTTGAGATCACTATCTCAAAAGTTTTGCCTTCTATGAAGATATTGTTATTACTGCAATCAAGTGTTTTATCACCATAGTAGGATTAGTATCAGTTTACTACTTCCACTGCTTGGTAGACATCTAGCTTTTGTACACATCTAGCATACACCCAGCTTCTTGGAATTGATGCACAAGGGCAAGCATTTTGCATTCACATCCTCAACTCTTTGAGGTGCTATCCCTTTAGATAGGTCAGTACCATATCTTTGAGGAAAAGAAGCCTTTCTTGGAATTTTTCAGAAAATAGAAATGTCCAAGGTGTACTATTAGTGTCACTGTCCCAATACCCTCTTCTCTTTGCTTCTGAACAACTTCAGAATTAAGATCTAAGAGGTATCCTTGAGATCATATCTCGAGGTATTGAACAACCAGATTATAAAACACTTATTATTATCATCCTTAGATCATTCCAAGTGATTAGGATATCTACATTTAGCATGATGAACACAACGACACTCCCACTAAGCTTCATATGGTTTATCAAGATTCTATCTAAAATCATAACACTTATGATTTCATTAAATCAACTACAAGAAGCTTATTTGAGTCAATAGATGGAGTTTCTTCAGCTTGCACACCTTGCTTTCCTCAACCATGAAGCTATGGGCTACTTCATGTGAATATCCTCAGAGAGGTATTCATAGAGGAATGCAATCTTGACTCACATCATGAAGATGTCATAGTCAAGTTGTGTAGCTATGGTTAACAATATTCTGATGGGTTAAAGAAAGGTCATTGGAGAGCAAGTTTCATCGCAAGCGACGTCTTCTCTTCGGTGTGCAGCTCATGGCTACGAACCATGCTTTGAAGGTCTCTACCTTCTCATCAGATTCCCTCTTTCTCTTGAAGATCTTTTACACCTTAATGGGTCTTACCCATATAGGTGGATCCTCGAGGGTCCATATACAACACTTGTATATGAAGTCTACTCTAGACTTTATTGCTAACATCCATCTTTCCATGATATGATCTTCAGAACCTTCATCACATGAAGTCAGATCATCGTCAGATTCAATTGACACATGGAATCAATCATCAAACTTATTTGAAGAGGTATTAGTGTTTCATCTTTAATTGTCTACTTAGTTTCCGATTTCAGGAGCCTCATTATCTTCTCAAGATTAAATGAGTTCCTTTACTTCATTTTCATCTTGATTCTCAAGAGAGTCATCCTCTAAGAATCATATTCTCAAAGATGAGATCCTTTAAGAATCTCAAGATCATAAAGTAGGTATCCAATACCATCCTTTATTTTCCTAATGAAGTAGCACTCTCCAGTGCCATATTCCAGCTTAATCACATGGAACCTTATTAAGGATATATATAATGTAGTCTCTACCACACACACACACATATATATATGTGGAAACTAAGAGATAATTATGCTAAGATTAATCATTTATTAAATCATATCACACATGATCAATTGTATCTCCCTACAAGTCTATTGAGTTAAGGTTCATTAGGAGGATTGAGATAGGAATGATATTCATATCTCCATAAGGTATTCCTTGAATTCATCTTATAGGTACAAGCTACCTTGGTTGGATCAAATTCATTTCATCTTCCTTCAAACTTTGATTCTAAACCAAAATTGAGAAATCTTTGAACATTTCAAAGGTTTCTTAGGTGAAGAGAATAAATTTCATATCATACATAATCATCAATAGATATCACATATCCATAATATTTACTATGATATAGATGATTCACATACATCAATATGTATGAGATCCCGAATACCTTGACATCTTGCACCTTTCCCAAAGAAGAGTGTATTGAACATTTTACTTTTGAATACAATATTCATAAGCATGTAAGTCTTGAAATTTTAGACATTCTAAAGTTTCATCTCTTACTTGTCCATTGATATCATCAACAGACATATGTCCAAAACATGATGCCAGATCATTGTCAAATGATCTTTATCCTCCTATTGATCTTTAAAGGTTTAATTTTCAGTATTAGAAATCTTAATGAACTATTCATTAATTTTCTAATTTAGCGGAGTCCATTAGATGTTAGATTACTATCTGAAATATATCTATCATAAGTCTCTATGATAGGTTTATTCCAGAATTCATGTTAATTTCTAACATTTAGAAATAAACTATGAGTATATTCTAATATTCAGGTCACAGAGACATTCTCTAAGACTAAGGTTCCCACTGAAAATATGAAGTCTATTGATCTAATGGAAATTGTTGCAACAATTGCATCACTTCCAACATGGATGACCATTAAACCTTAAGATCAAATTTCTAATATTCTAATACATATACAACCAATTGCAAGTGTCATTAGAAGATTGAGATACGATTATTAGACTTTTATCTTATCCAATAAGAAAGTCAATTTCAATGATTAAATGTAGATTATTCTGATGTATTATATGATTCCTTCTTTAAGGATTCTAGACAGATTTGATAGTCATATTATCAACACATCAACTTATTGCAGTATTGGCATTCAACCAACTCTTTAGATGTCATATGGAAGTCACATAAGTACAGTCAACTCTTTGACTGTACTTCTTACTTGGGTCCAACACATGCTTCCACTGCGCTCCCTTTATCTATAAGCAACCATTACTCAAGACAAAGGATCTCTTATCAAAAATTTCAATATAAGAGTATTTCAACATTTATACATGCTTCATTCAATTCATACAATATGAATATTACGAAGCTTCATGAATGACTAGAGTATAGATAGTAGAATGATGACACTCATCTTATCTACATCCATTTAAACTCTTAAAACTTAGGTTCAGGTAGGTATTCAAACAATTTGAATACATCATCTCCTATAGAGCCACCATTCTGTATAATGTAGAGAACCACGCCATTCATGATTATATGTCAAGAGCACATATATATGCCAGAACATCTTCTTAGATTTTATAAGGATTATTTGATAATTACGATCATTATCAACATGTCACTTCAAAAGTACATTCGATGAGATCAAGACTTATAGAGACATACAAACCCTAGGGTTTTAGTCCTATTGTCTATTTAATTATCATTCCTCATTATTATGATGAAACTTGCACATTGCAACCACATACATTATGTGTCCAATTGCAAGTGCAATATCAGGATCATGGGTCCAATCCATGATATTCTACTGGTTATTGCTGAGTATAACGTTGAATGGGATTAAAGAAGGATTATCTGAATTAAGAAATTTGCATATATATATAATTTACTTTGATTTAGGAATTTTTATATCAAAGTTGTCTTGCCATGTCAACAATGAAAGTTCATTCCCTTAATCACTTTCAATGTAAGAGATATACTTACCATTATATCTCAAGCAAGATATGGGATCTCCTTCCTTATCTTTGTTACATCCCAACAATATGAGAACCAGTAACTCGGATAAAAAGAAGCGGGAACACATTCCGCCTTGCAAGTTCAACTTGCATCTCCCAATTCGGTCTTTAACACCCGGGCCCACCACCCCTAAGGTGATGTTGACCTGTCATTAATTGAACCAACCGTCAACATGAATACAACTCGCTATGCGCAATCCAATATCGCCCCAATAATATGAGGACCCGATATTGGGGTCACTATGCATACGTTTTTACTCTTTCGAGAAACGACGAGCCCGATCCAAATGGATCATATGCAGGAGCTGTCACTTCGGACAGGCGTCTCCTACATACAATATCTGGCGACGGAACCCTTCGCCTTGACGGGAGACCATGGATGTCACTTATGTGATCCTCCGTATCATAATCAAATTCTAATTAATTATCATGAATCATATTCACATAATTAATTCTTCAAAGGGAAATAATAACTCTATTCATAATAGAGTGTTTTAATTTTGGATATAATTAACTTAATCATATTAAATTAATTATCAATCCAATTCAATCAACAAACTTGATTTTACTTGAATATATGGTATTATCTCAAAATACATATTAATTCGAATTTTAATAATTAGGAAAATACATCATGATCTCTCAGGCATCATTCGTTCCCTACCCGCTGTCATGGTCAGTACCGGCGGGAGTGGGACGGAACACATCCGGTGTAACCCGCTACCCCAGCGATCCCTGACTAGACACCATATCAGCCTCGGGGAAAAATAATACCGAGTCAATCACTTTGTACTTGAGATGATCATCGGTTCTTCAACCAAAATTATACCATATAGTAATAATCAAAACATTTTTGATTATAAGGAAATTTGCTAGACAAATTCCCAATCCTATTCAAGCAAGGAGTTTGATGATTGTGTTTCCAATTATGATCTAGATTAAATCTAATCAATTTATTGGTTGAGGCCAAGTCAATTAAGGAAATAATCATCATTAAACATTTCTCAAATATTTTCCATAATTATTTCATGAAATTAACCATTAATTTCACTAATTGACAATCACATGGTTCTTGATTAGAAAAGTAATTTCAGCAGTGACCCCTACTTACTAAAATTAGCATATGTCAATCAATTTAAATCCAAATTAAGCAAAGTAAGTTTCCATAGTTTTCTAATTTGATTTACAATAGAACCTATGTGATTTGCATGCATTTCAAGACGTTTCTAAACAGTAATTAACTCCTCAATTACGTTAAGATTCGCAGTTCCCGTAACAGTGAATACATGTTCATTAAAACAACCATATCTCGAGCAAACGGATTCCAAATTACGTAAACTCAGATCCTATAGTTTCCTTATTTAATGGGGAACAAAATCTAAGTTTTATTTTTGTATTTAAATAATTTAAACAGGACCGAAAATAATCACTAAACAGAGATGCGAAAATGAAATGCGATAAAACTTTCGCAACCCTAACGAACCCAAGTCGCCTTCAGTTTCATGGATCGTAACCAAAACCTTCGACCTAAGGCTCTGATTCTACTTTAAGGATATGGTATAATCCCCAAGTGCATCACGGAATTGTGAGCGTCGTATCAAATACGACGAGGAACGACTAGTCGCACTAGTTGTTCTATGCAGCGAAATTTTAAAAAAAATCATGCGACGAAACCACATGATCCAAGAGCACTTCTCGGATCGTTTCGTCTAAACCACAACCAAGTAATAGGATTACCTCTTGAAGCGTGGTTGCGATCGAGTCTCTAAACGAAGAGACCTCCTGTCTCAAGTCCGATCCAACGGAGGAGACGCTTGCGAGCGCGGGGATGAATCGTGTGCTTCTTGCAATCCATGTTGATGATCCAAGTGGTGGATCTCCTGATCTCGACGCACGAGATCCGACGTCTTCTTCATGAGAGAGGCGCACCGAAGGAGACGGATATCCACGAGCAGACGATCGTGCAGCATAACGACGACGTTGCGACGATGGAGAACCTCTCTAGGACATCCATGGTGGACGGCCTTGATAGGGAGAGAGAGTAGGCGTGTAGAGAGAAAGAGAGAGAGAGAGACTCATGTTCTCTTGGTGTAAAGAATAGCAAAGGGGTGCCTCTCCTTTTATAATATTTTGGGATCCATTGATCTCAATCCATTGACAACACAAATCCAGTGGCTCTCATTGATTGTGTTTCTTTTAATGGCCAAGATTTGTGTTGGTAAAAACCAACAACAATTAATTTAATTTAGATTAAATATATATTGATAAATCAATATAATTCAATCATCAAATTAAATCAACTAACATTGGTGATAATGGAAAGGATGCTCCTCCCTTTCATATAGGAAGAGTGGACGTCCACCTTTCTCTTTAGGGATTGGTGGCCGTCCCCCCTCTCCTATTAGGAAAGGGAGACTCCAATGCAATCTCCAAGATTGCATATATCTCCAATATTTACAACAAAAATTGTTGTAAATTATTCTACAAAAATAATTCATAATTATTTTGTAGACATTGCAATCTTGCCATTGAGAAATTTGTGAATCATATTCACAACCCAAAATAAAATGTAAATTACATTTTCAATTTAATGTCCAATGTGAATCCATTTCACATCAACATTAAATTAATGAATGTAAATTACAAATAGGTCTCTCTTATATATTATAAATCACATTTATAATATATATGATTAATGTGGATAGTGCTATCCACATTATTCATATCCATGATAATTAAGTCACATTTTATCATCTTGGATCTCTTTTCTCTTGTGCCCAAATAATATGAATCACATTCACATTATTTTTGATAATCAAATCACATTTAATTATCTAAGATAACTCTCTTTATAATATGAATCGAATTCATATTAATCATGATAATTAAATCACATTTAATTATCCATTTTCTCAATGCTCGGATACTTATATCAACAATGAAATTATCATGAACTCTTTCAAGGATACTGCGCTTTCTCCGCGAATACTTGGAGATAAGGACATGGCGATTGTATTGCTCCACGTATAGTGACTTGGATATTGAGATCACATCTCAAATCCAGATCTAGGGCCTCCCATAGATGCTTGATTAAATCAAGACCGCAAATCTAATCCTCTCATTAAATCTGAATCACATTCAGATCAATGTCCAATATTTGGACTAAGATTAGATTACTTATCTACTGAGAGGAGTCACTAAAATCCAGACCTGTTACTTAGGGTTTTATCAACTTTATACTATCTACTTCAGGGTTTTATCAGTAAGTTTCTTATTTTGATCATTGGGAGTTGGTATCGATCATATACTTTCCAAAAGCATATATCATACCCACGTCTTGATCATATACTTTCCAAAAGTATATATCAAACTTACAAATTCAGTCAAGCTTCCGAAGAGAGACGACCGTGCGCACGGAATTTGATTCTTCCTAATATCTCATGAGTGAGCTCATGTCTTTCCGGTTCAGTAGTGAACCTGTATGATCCCTTTGAGAGATCGTATTATTCATATTCCCTTATATGCACACCAGCGCGCCGGCGTATAGACCTTAGTTAGGTCATCAACCTATTGGTCTGCCAAATGTACATAGTCAGACATATAGTAACACATCTGTCTCCGGTTAGAGGATGCGTGCCTATATCATGACAGCATACAACATAGGACTTTGGTTATCTCAATCTCGTTAAGTCAACTCTTTGACCTAACTTATCTAACACCTACGAATCTCTATTCCTATGCAGAGGACCTGCATCAAGAGGTCAATTAGATATCAGCCTTTAGAGAAAAGGATTTCCATCTCCTTCTCAGGCTGGAGATCATCTCTTAATAATCATTTGACGGTACTCGATGAGTCCTCAATCTAACTCTTTAGATATTCACCCAAGCACCAGCCTCTATGATTCAATATTTGAATCAACAACTGTATGATCATCAAGATGGCCATGGTACATAACCCTAATTGTACTAAGGGACCTATTATGCAAAGTATTTATTCTTTATTTCAGATCAGGGAATGATATTCACAATAACATTTATTGCATAATGGCTCGTCGTGGGCTCGCATGTCCAATAGATCCTCCCAAAAAGCTTGTTTAGTCCTTTTATCTAAATAAATTTGAGGTGCATAAACTGAGAAGATATTCAGAATTTCTTCTTCAAGCACCAATTTTAGCAAAATAATCCGATCCCTGAATCTTTGTACCTCAACCACGTAATCCTTCAAATCTTTACGAACAACCACTCCAACACCGTTTCTGTCCTTATCATTACATGAATACCAAAGTTTAAAGCATGTCTTCTCAATCTCCCTTGCTTTCTCTCCAACCCATTTAGTCTCTTGAAGATATAGTATATGAATTTTCCTTCTTTCCATCGTATCCACTATCTCCATCATTTTTCCAGTTAATGTGCCAATATTCCAACTATCAATCCACAACTCCCTTTGCAACCTCTTTTGGACTAACTTCTTTACTCGCATGTGTTCATCATGCGAGAACTCTTGCAAAATTTGGGCTGCATTCAGACGATGATGCAGCGGAACTAGCATATTTACTCTTATGCATTCCTCATGCGAGAATCCTTGTAAATTTTAAACTATATCCAAGCTGTGATGTTGCGGCCCTTTGCTAATTTTTCATTGCATTAGGGTGATGCAACGTGTCTCAAGTAGGGAAAGCCCCAACGAAATCTAAATGTTTGCTTAAATCCATGTTGAAAAGATCCAGCTGTCATGGGGCAACTTTCTAAATAGTATTTAAAAAAAAATACTATTTAGGAAGTTGTCTCCGACTTTTTTACGTTGGTTGTCAGCTACCTAACGCAACCCTCCTCATTTACCAGAACTTGGGAGCGACTATGGCTGAGTTGAAAAATATGTTACTATACCTTTAAAAAAATGGATACGAATATATAAAGGATATTGATCGCATACTAATGATACTAGAAATACACTATAAATTAGCTTAAATATACATATATTAGATGAAATACACTTGATCTAATAATACTAAGTATGCTTTTATCCTAATAAGTATACCAAATATGGTGAAAAGGGTACGGAATTATGTTATGTATGGGTAAAAATAGTTGTACAAGTATATTTATATATGAAATCGTACATACTGATACGAATTTTGTAGATATCAAAACGATATCCATATATATCCCTTTTAAAACAGATATGGACGTAGATGCCCAAATCTGTATAAAATAGATACATTGGCAGATCAAATATGGATAGGTTTGTATTCGTCTACATCCCTAATTTCTTGCCATCTCATAATAAAGCATCTCTTAGTTTTTCGGACAACTGTATAGGTCGGATATTAAAAGTTGGTTGTTTCGAGTATACGTGCACCATGAATGCAATAAATGAATTTAATTTTCCTTTTGTCATATGTAAAAAAGAACTATTGAGGCTTCCATCTACTTTTCCTTCGCTCTCCCGAGGAAACTTCCACTGGTGTTCGGAAGAAGGGCATTCAAGGTTTTTGTTTTGTCTGGTGACGAGAGTGTTAGCGATTGTTTCTGAGTGGTTGATTTTTCCTCCTTGTGTTGAAGGTCTTTCTGCTTCCATCGAGGTTTCTGAGGTATTTCGATTGAGTTATTGTGTTTAATTTACTGCTCTAGGTTGTCATTTTAATTTTTCATTCAATCTTAGTGTTTTCTATTTGATTCACATCATGTGTTTCCTTTTGTACGGAATGGTGTTTATGGTTTTCATTTGCTTTGGGAATGCGAGCGTTTGGATATTGTTTCTGAGTGGTCGGTTCTTCCTCCTAGTGTTGAAGGTCCTTCCTACCTCCATCAAGGTTTCTGAGGTCTTCTACGTTGTCTGGTGTATTGTGATATTAGCATCGTGCTCTTTGATTTATATTTTGATTAAGCCATTGTTTTTTAATTACTTCTCTATGTTGTCATTTTGATTTTTGGTTCAATCTTAGGGTTTTCTTTTTTATCCGGATAATGTGTTTCCTTTTTCATGACTTTTAAAATTGCTTGAAAATCTAGGCTTTGGTAGTTGTTTGTGAGAGCTTATTAGAATGATAGATTGTCGGTTTTGTTTATGATGTGCATGACATGTTCATGGTCTGTGTTATGTTTTATTATTATGTTATTTTAGGTGTTGTTTATATAAAGTAGTAATTTTGATGGCGATTACTTTGATTGCGAATAGTTAGTTTATTTGAGTTGTTTCATGGAATACTGATTTTTTTTCTTTTTTTAACAAATCTTAATGCAAGATGATGTTTAATGACATATGATTTGATATAGTTTTATCGGATAGATGTATGATTTGTTGATTACAGTGCATTGTTATTGAAATTGTGATTGTTGAAGAAATAGGATAAATTAGTGGATTGGTTGTGTGATTAGTATCATAAGATGGAAACTATGACATTGTTGTTTGACAACCTTCTTGAATTCCAGATAAAGAGTAAAAATGAGAGATGAATTGCTGGATTGGTTGGGTGTTTTGCATTAGCCGGGCTCTATGTATGTTGTTTCATCTGAAATAGTAGGGTAATTTTGCTTGGAATTTCTTGTTTGTCTACATGCTTGATTTTTTTATACTCTCATATACTTTAAATGAAGATATTATTTGGATTTTCAGTTCGCATTTATTCTAACAGCTTTTAATGTTATGGTTGTTGATTTTTTAAAAGTTAAAATTGTGAGAGGCGATGATTTCAAGTTGATATTGATGCAGATGTTGATAGTATTTTCTTGGATTTTTTGGTACATGATTACTATATTTTTATAGTATTGACGCAAATCTTGTGTCGTCGTATCATTATAAATTATGGCTTTGTTGTTTGATAGGTGTTTTCAATCTAACAATACTCTAACCATATAATTAGATGGTGTTATTTAAGAATATGTTTTGGGACCTATTTGAATATTTATTAATTTCATTAAGATTATGTAGCGGTGTTGTTGATATTAACAAAGTTCTTGATGGCGTATCTTCATTTTTTGTTGATTTTATTGAAATGGAGAGGCAATACATGTTTGAAAATTAAATCCATTTTATGACTTTTCATTATTTTTAAAATAACGAAGACGATGCAAGGAAGTTTGAGCATCCCTTAAGATTGATCATCGTTGTTGATACTAGAATGGTAGCTTTCTATATTGGCTGTATTCTGATTAATAGTTTGATAGAGGCAATTAAATTGATATTTAGATTACGTTGTTTGATATGTCCTTTGAATGTATCTTAAAAAAAGAAATATTATTATTGCTAGCAACACAAA
Source organism: Ottelia alismoides (assembly GCA_037367405.1). Taxonomy (NCBI): domain Eukaryota; kingdom Viridiplantae; phylum Streptophyta; class Magnoliopsida; order Alismatales; family Hydrocharitaceae; genus Ottelia; species Ottelia alismoides. The sequence goes on from JAZKJV010003821.1 coordinate 149,914, forward strand.
TTCTCCTAGAGATGTTGAGGTTTTTGGTTTCTATCTGGAAATAATGTTGAAGTTAACATTTATATTACAATAATATTAGTAGAGTGTATAATTGTTATGCTTTATTATCTTCTCTTGATTCTTCATTTAGAAAGTTATTAATATCCTATAAAGATTAGGGATTGATATAATTTTTTTTGGTTATGTTGAAGTTGAAATGCATATGTACTTTGATTTTATTCATTAAATTCATTCTACAATTTTATATGTTGAAATTTATATAATTTTATTATAAGATAATTTTTTCTCTCTGGTGGTGTTTTTAGGTTATGGGTTTTTATCAGGATGTAGTGTTTGTGATAACATTTATACCACCGTAGTATCAGGAGAGTGTACAATTTTATTTTATTTTATTTTCTAAGGTTAACGATTGATATATCTGTTGGGTTACTGATAGCCGATATCTTCTCCTCTCAGACATCGTTTGTTAGGGATACAGATCACCTTATACGGATACAGATGTGCAATCGACCGCCACCATAGAGCACGTAAAAAAAGAACAACCGGATATAACGATAGTCGGTCACCTCGAGCGACCAGCGTAGAAGAAAGATCACTATAATTAGAACGAGTACAACTCGCTCTGTTACCTCGCTCTCTCACCTCTCTCTCTTCTCTCTCTCTTGCTCTCTTTTCTCTTGTGGTATTCCCTCTTGTTGTGGTTTAGAGGCAATGCCTCCACCCCCTCTATATAGAGCCCAGTTACAACCCCATAGTCTTATTTCCAATAGAACTATAAATAGAATACAACTCAACTAATATTAGGATTAGGAGTCCAATCTCATTAGGAATCCTAATCCTAATTTAACTCTAATTATAACAATCTCCCCCCTTGAGTTGAATTCCATCACGATCTTTTCATCGTCTTGAGTCTGCACGAGGTCATCATCGTCGTCTGCATGTCTCATTAGCAGTATCTCATCAACTCTGGGTGGCGCACCCATCACTGGCAACCCTCGACGTGCCCCCTCTCAGGCACGATCACACAACTCAACATTGTGCCTCTTGATGCAGCACCACAAATCCTCATGACTAGAGATTATGCCGACATCCTCTGGTAAAGCGAATCACACTCACTTCTCCTTGTTGCACACTTCTACAGCAGAGGCGCCGATAACCTGTCGCTCTCTCATTGTATTGCTCGTCTTGGGAATAAATGGAGCTCCATCACATGTCATGACCCTTCCCTCAAGCTTATACACCTTGTTCGGCATCCTCGTCCCACTCATCACCACACATGCTCCCTTACCCGCTCTGAGAACTCCCCCTTCAATGGCGACTCGATGTCCTCGTGACTCGATCATTTCCAGTGAAACCAGATTCTTCTTGACCATAGGAATGTGGTTGACACCTGTCAGAGTTTGCACTACTCCATCAAACATGCAGAATTGCACTGATCCAATCCCCTTGACGTGGTGAACCGATCCACCTCCCATATTGACCATGCCATCATTACATGCCTGATATGCACTGAACTGCTCCCTGGATGAGCACATGTGATCTGAACAAGTCGAATCCAAAAACCATCTTGACTCTACATTCATCTCCCTAGAGCACGCTAGCATGTCTTCCTCATAGATTGTGGTGGAATCCTCTTGGTCAGATTCAGAGTCACCAACCTCCTTCTTTCCTTTATCCTTCTCACGTCTCGGACAATCGATTATTTTATGACCTCCTTGTCACAATAGAAGCATCTGATCGGACCTCTTGACTTAGATCGACCTCTGAATCCTATCACCATTGATCTTGAACATCTACCCTCAATTGCTAGCACATGACCTTCATCATCCGCAGCTTCATCCATCAACCTCCGTTGAGACTCATTCATAAGAAACGAAGCAACTGTCTCGTCCAATGTGATGGTTTCCTTACCATAGAGTAACGTAGTCACAATATGATCGCAGAAAGATGGAAGGGAACTCAACAAGATCAGTGCCTTATCCTCCTCCTTGAAGAGAGATTCTCCTTTCACATTCTTCTCCTCAAGTGCGAGCACTTATGTCAGAATTTTGTTGAATTCGTCCAAGTGCACTTCAAGCTTTGTTCCCTCGATCATCTTTACCATAGAGCTTCTTCTTCGTCAATAGACTGTTCGTTAAAGATTTGGACTTGTATCATCCCTTGAGCTTTATCCAAACCTCTGCTGGATGCTCCAGGCCGATGACTTCACGAAGAGTATTATCTGCCAAGAACAATTGTATTGTACTATTCATGAGATCCCTCATATCCTTCCACTCTTCCTCTTTCATCTTCTATGGCTTCTTTTCTCTGTCCTGGAGACCTTTCACAAGTCCTTCTTGTGTGAGTATGTTCCTCACCCGTTGTTGCCATAAAGTGAAGCCGTTCTTCCATTGAAGGGTTCCACGGAGAGCGATGCACCCCTCGAAGAAAATTTTGCCATCCGTTTTCCTATCATACCCCTCGTTATCATCGAACAAAGCCTTGATACCGGTTGATGGGACACGAACTGCCGATATCGTCTCCTCTCAAATATTGGTTGTTAGTTAGAGTTGGGCATTGGACTGGGCCGCCGACCCGACCCAAACCCAACCCACATAACCCGACCCAAATCCAAACCCAAAATTTAGTGTGCGGGCCCCAATAGACTGACTTATATGATATAATTATATCCAATATATTTATGTTCATTCCAAATACCATGTTATAACTTTCATATCCTTATTTCGAGTGTAGAATAAATGCTTAGATCCATTAATAATCATATCCATTAGCGTAGATTGAGTACGCTATTACATTAATATGCAAGATTATTACATTAATATACAAGAATGGAATATGTGTCCTCAAGTGTTAGAACAAGTACAACTATAAGTAACCAATCTGTATTGGGTCATATTCCCTCTCTATCTTTCTCTCTTTTATCTTGTGGTATTCCCTCTTGTTGTGGTGTAGAGGCAATGCCTCCACCCCCCTCTATACATAGCCAAGTTACAACCCCATAGTCATATTCTCAATAGGACTATAAATAGTATACAACTCAACTAATATTAGGATTAGGAGTTCAATCCCTTTAGGATTCATAAGCCTAATTTAACTCCAATCAACAATATCTTTGAAGGTTGTGATGAAAGTGAAATGTTGAAGTAATTTGAATTTCTTCTTTAAATCCGTTTTAATCTTTATATGGAAGTAATTTGAATTTCTTCTTTAAATCCGTTTTAATCTTTATATGCTGAAAGTGATAAAATTTTGTAGGATTCAATTCTAGTCATTCAAATAGATTTTTCCTTATGTACTTAATTTGGTTAATCTTGGTGAACTTAATTCATGATGCTATCTCCTCTACCTTTTTCTTTATTATTTGTGATGGAGTTTGATGATAAATTTGGGTTTGCCGAGATATTTAGACACGTAATTTACATAAAATTGGGCTTTATTTACTTCATTTAATTTTGTATGTTTTGTATCATTAAAGATGATAAAATGTAATTTCTTATCTTGTTGACGAAAAATGATTCATTAGATTGTTTTTGGTACATATATGTTCTATTGTTATAGTATTTTCCTTTTTTTAAAAAATCTTATTGTTTATTGCGGTTGACAAGAGATAGTTTGATATATTTTTATTGATGTGTTGATTACCGTGAATTGTTACTGAAACTGTGATTGTTAAAAAAGTGAATAATTTAGTGGATTGATTAGTTGTTTAGTATACACAAGATGGCAACTATGACTTTGTTGTTTAATGGCCTTCTTAAATTCTAGAGAAAAAGTAAATATGGAGAATGAATTGACAGATTGGCTGGGTTTTTTGTATGCGGTCGGGCTCTATGTATGCTGTTTAAAATGGTTGGTTATTTTTTACACTTTTTTTCTTTGTTCTGTGCTTGATTTTTGTATACTATGGTAGACATAAATGATGACATTATTAGGATTTCAGCTTGGATTTCTTCTAGTAGCTTTTACTATTATGGTTGTTGATTTTTTTTAATTTATTTTGAAATTGGGAGAGGTAATGATGTGAAGTTGATATTGATGCAATATTTTGTAGTGTTTTATTGGATTTTTTGTACATATTTATTATACAATTTACAATAGTTTTGACGTATCATATTGTCATATCAATATAGGTTATAGTTTTGTTGTTTGATAGATGTTATAAATCTAATAATAATTTAATTATACAATAATGACATTATTTAACAATATGTTCTCGGGACCTATCTGAATATTTCTTAAGATTGGGTAACAATTGTAACATTGCTGTTGATAGTAACGAAGTTCTTGATGGTGGAACATTAATTTTTTTGTCCATTTTGTTGAACACGAAATGGCGAGGCCATTTGGGCTTTATTAATGAAATTCATTCTGTAGCTTTTCATTATTTCTAAAGAAAATAAGTACGGTGCAAGGAAGTTCCGAAATTTTCTTATGATTTTACAATTGTTGATACTGGAATTGTAACTTTTTTACAATAGTTGTATTTTGGTTAATAATTTGGTAGATGCGATTACACTGATATTACATTACTTGAAATGTTGTTTGTGTATCTTTTTTTAATATGTAACATTATTATTGCAGTGACACAAATTCTCCTAGAGATGTTTTTAAGTTTTTGGTTTCTATCTAGATGTAGTGTTTGAACTAACATTTATATTGCAGTAATATCGGTAGAGTATATAATTGTCACGTTTTATTATTTTCTCTTGCTTTTTATTATGAAAATTATAGATTGTATAATTTTGTAGGTTATGCTAAGGTTAAAATGCAAAGGTAATGTGAATTTATTGTTAAATTCATTATGCATCTTTATATGTTGGAATTGATATATGTAATATCCAATTTTAGTTATTAAGATAGAACTTTCTCTCTGGAGATGTTTTTAGGTTATTGATTTTTATCTGGATATAGTGTTTGGGTTAACATTTATGTTGTAACAATACCTAGAGTGTGTATAATTGTTTTGTTTTATTATCTTTTCTCGCATGTTTGTTTATAATATTATTATCATCTTATGAAGGTTAGGGATTAATATAGTTTTGCAGGTTATGCTGAAATTGAAATGTAGTGGTAGTTTGAATTCATTTTGCATCTTTATATGTTGAAATTCATATAATTGTATAAGACCCAGTTTTAGTCATTAAGATAAATTTTTCTTTTGTACTTAATTTGATTTATTTTGGTGAACCTGATTTATGATATTATTTCCTTTGCCTTGCTCTTGATTATTTGTGATAGAGTTTCATGATAAATTCGACATGTCTAGATATTTAGACATGTGCTTTACATGCATTGGGCTTTACTTATCTTGCTTAATTTTTTTTTGTTTTGTATCATTCAAGATGATATAATATAGTTGCATGTTCTGTTGACAAAAAATGATTCAGTAGATTTTTTGGTACATATCTGATAATTTTGTTGTTTGATATGTGTTTTCAACCTGACTTTAACTTAATTATACAATAATAATTCTATTTTCCTTTGAATAGAGATGATTAGAGAGATTGCTTTTGGATACATATATGTTGTGTTGCTTACAGTATTTTTATTGAAATTAGTATAATTGTTAGTCATTGATTTCCATTTTTAAGTTTGATTTGAAATTAGGGTTTCTTGGTTGTTTATGATACTCTAATGGGGTAATTAACGATGAAACGACTAAGTAACCTTAATTAGTTCTTAATAGTTATCTATGTGATTGATTTTTTGAAGACTCCTAGACATTAAATTAGGATTTCAGTTTAGATTGCATATAGCAGCTTTTAATATCATGTGTGTTAGTTTTGTAATTCTCCCTTTAAATATTGGGATAGGCAATGATGTAAAGTTGATATTGATGCAACACTATAGTATTTTGTTGATTCTTTATTGGTTTTGTTGAATAATTTTATAGTTTTTCAAGTTTTGTTCCATTTGATTGTCAGCTTGCTTGATTTCTTGTATACCATCCTAGACATTAGATGGCAAGGTCATTTGGATTTTAAATTGGATTCCATATAGTAGCTTTTACTGTCATGGTTGTTTGACCTTATGAATTTCTTTTTGATATGCAGGAGAGGCATTATTTGTGATAGTATTGATCTAACAGTTGATAGTTTTTTCTTTATTTTTTTTTATCATTTTTTATGTTTTTCATTTTTGGTAACATTAAATATGATATAATGAAGTTAGAGTAGAGAATTATAATTGTTTTTCTTGTGTAGAAAGAAGGCTCTAGGGCTCTTTATATAGATGGAGGCCTAGGGTTAGGGTTACATCGAGGTCGACTCTTAGATAGCGAGTTCTCCAGAATACCCCTACACTTAGGGCTATCAAAACAACTATCAACACTCCCCTTCAAGCTGGAGCATATATATCAATCATGCTCAGCTTGTTGTAGCATTTCTCGTATTGCGTGCGTGAGAGTGGTTTTGTGAACATGTATGCAGTCTGCTCAATAGATGGTACGCTACGAGTATGAAGCAACCCTCTCTGTATCAGATCTCGAGTGTAGTGGCAGTCAAATTCCACATGTTTGGTGCATTTGCGGAACATAGGGTTGTTGGCTATATGCATTGTCGCACGGTTGTCGCATCTAAGTTCCATGGTATTGTTGGGAGTGACATGAAGATCTGTGAGTACGGATCAGATCCATACTAGTTCGACAGCAGCTTGATCCATGGCTCTATATTCACTCTCAGCACTTGAGCGTGGCACCACTGATTGTTTCTTGCTTCTCCACGTAACAAGGTTTCCTGCTAAGTAAGTGCAGAAACATGTATTAGATTTCCTGTCTATCATGCATCCTCCATAATCTGCATCTGAATAGGCCATAAGGTCTAAGTTGTTGCCTTTGGTGAAGAGTAGACCTTTCCCAAGAGAAGACGATGTATCTTAAAACCATCATGCATGCATCGAAGTGAGTTGTAGTGGGAGCATCCATAATCTGGCTTAATTTTCCAACGACTAGGGATATGTCCATTCGAGTGATGGTAAGATAAAGCAATTTTCCCACAAGACACCTATATCGACCAGTGTCTTCAATTTCTTCTATCTCGTAGATGCGTCCCTTAGGATCCATAGGTATTTGTGTAGGCTTTGATTTTAGCATCCCTATTTCCTGAATCAGATCAGTTGCATACTTTTCGTTGTGACATGACTAATCCCCGCTTGGACCTAGCAATTTCAATCCCAGAAAATATCATAGTGGCCCTAAGTCTTTGATCACAAATTGTCCTTCTAGCTGCTTCTTAACTTCTAAAATACCATCGGAGTCATCTCCTGCGAGGATGATATCATCCACATAGATGAGCATTGCCATTGTTCCTCTTTCATTCTTTCTTGTAAATAAAGAGTGATCCGCCGAAGATCTGATGAGCCCCATATTCTCCAGTACTTCTAAACATTTCTGAAACCAGGTGTGAGGGCTCTGTTTGAGTCCTAATTAGCCTTACATAAAAGGCGCACCTTCTGACACTCCCCTAAAGCCTCAAAGCCTGGAGGTTGTTGCATGTATACAGTTTCCTGGAAGTCACCATACAGAAATGCATTCTTCACATCAAGCTGGTGTAATGTCCAATCAAGTTGTACTACAACTGTCATTAGTATTCGTATAATGGATAGACGAGCCACCGGAGAGAATGTGTCAAAGAAGTCAACACCATATGTCTAGGTGAACCCCTTCACGACTAGGCGTGCCTTGTAGCAAGAAAATGAGCCATCGGGATTGTATTTCACTATAAAAACCCATTTGACCTACTACCCGAACATTGCCAGGTGGCTCTACAAGTGACCATGTATTGTGGGAGATCAATGCAGCCATTTCTTACTCCATTGCTAAGTGTCGTTGGGATTTTTGAAGGGCCTCGATATGCGTTCAAAGAATAACAACATCAGAGATTGCTTTAGCAAATTTCCTATAGGAGGAGCTAAGTCCAGAAAAAGACACCGCGACTGAGATTGGATGTTTCGTGTTGTATCGAGATGGACATTGCCTTGTCCCCTTCCTTAGGGCAATTGGTTGATCTACATCAAGATCTATAGAGCATGTGTTTGTATCCATAGATATAGCAGGACTGTCAGTCTGTAAATCTTCAGTCAAAGGACATACCTGAGGAGATGGTACCGACTCAAAAGGGGGGTGTCCCTGGGAAGCAATACTCCTGTAAAAATCATCATGAGGTATATGGACAAGGAGTGGAGTGGAATATGTAGGTGGTGGAGGAACATGAGAGCCAGAACTGGAGTAATATGGAAGAGATTCAAAGAAAGTGACATCCACACTGATGTAGTGCTTTCGAGAGTGGGGATCGTATCATCTATACCCATTCTGATTTCTGGCATATCCTAGAAAATACATTTGATTGCTCTTGCCGCAAGCTTGTCCCTTCCAGGACTAAGTATATGGACAAATGCAATACAACCGAACACCTTATGGGGGATATGGAACACAACCTTTCCTGGCAAAAGAACTTCAATTGGGATCTGCTCATCGATGGTGGTGGAAGACATTAGATTTATAAGATATGTAGCGGTAAGGATAGCGTCACCCCAATAGGTAGAGGGAATGTGATAATCAATCAAGAGTGTACGTGCAATATCAAGAATATGCCTATGCTTACGCTCAGCCACACCTTTTTGTTGAGAAGTATGAGCACAAGTAGTCTGATGTAAAATTTCATTTGTGGAAAACATTGATTGCATGTTATAAGAGAGAAACTCCCTAGGATTATCAGACCTAAGAATCTTGATAGTTGTACCAAACAGAGTCTTTATCTCATTTATAAAACGAGTAATAATGAAAAGGACATTAGACTTGTTTTTCATTAGGAAGGTCCATGACACACAAGAAAAATCATCTATTATAACCAGATAATAATGGTTTCCCAGACTACCAGGATATCGCCTAGATCCCCAAACATCTAGATGAATAAGCTCAAAAAAGACTACCAGAATGGATATTCCCTGATGGCAGAAAGGAACTCCTGTGATGCTTCCCCAGTTGGCATGCTTCATAGTCTAGGTTGGTAGTGGGAGGAAGCTGGGGAAGAACACGTCGAAGCTTTGGTAGGGATAGGTGACCCAAACGTTGGTGCCAGAGAGCACTAGAGGATGTTGAAAAAGATATCCCAGAGTAAGTTGCAGTCCCAGACGACTGCACAAGATGGTAGACACCCCTTCTTCACAGCATGTACCAATCGTCCTCCTAGTCAATATGCCCTGAAAACACATGAAACCACATCAAATATTGCCCGAAAGTTGAGTTGCTTGCAAATCTGACTAACATGAAGTAGCATGATGGGAAATTATGGAACAAATAGAACATCATTGAGCATGATGTTAGGAGTGAGATGAACATTTCCTTTTCCTTTTATAGGAGAAAATCGGCCATCAACAACTTGAACGGTGCATCCCGACGGGACTTTACGTATCTGATGTATGAGGCTATGTTCCCCACATAAGTGAGTGGATGCACCTGTATCAATCAACCACTCTGATTTCACAAATTTATTTGCGGAAGAAATAAATATACATGTGTGAGCAACAAACAATAGTTTCTTGACTGTCATTCGGGAGAGGGGTGGGGGAGATTCGCTTTGATGGAGCTTAATAAGATGCTGCAGCAGATCTTCGAAGTCCCTTCGAGGAACTTCAACAGGAGGGCCATCTCCCTCGGTAGCACTACGAGAAAGATGCATAGAATAATCTGATTTTGTGTAACAAACATCCTATGTGTGTCCATACTTGTGACAGTACATACACTGAACGGTGTTGCGGCCTCTTCCCGCTCTGAAGTGACCACGGCTACGTCCTTGGAAGGAGACACGACCCCCACATCCAGATGGGGTAGCCAATGCATAGATTTGTCCATGTAACTCCGTAGTAGTGCGAGCAGTAGGGATGGCAAGGCGACTGAGGGTATTATAAGCCTTTTCAATGGTGGGAAGGACTGCAGCAGTGATCATCTGATCACGAGTTGCAAAGTAGGCCGGATCAAGTCCCGCAAATACAAACCGCCATGTGCTGGCGATGTTCCTTTTGTTTGGGGTAGGTGAACCCTGGATACATGCATTATATCGTTCAAATAGGGATTTTAAGAGAGAGAAGTACTCAGATAGTGATGAACCTCAGTTTCATCATCTTTATTTATGATAATTAACCCCCTTGCTTAAGGTTTTGTCAATAAATCCCTGTTTTTGTCTAATAATTAACAGAGTCCTTAATAAATTAAAAACCACAAAAAAAATGACAAAACAAATTTCGTGGTATATTTAGACTTAAAAATACCCTCAAAAAATATTTCGTATCGTCGTTTGATCTCTTCTCTAGTTTTGGTCAACATGAAACTTGTAGATCTCGTCAAGATCTACAACTTTCATGTTTTGAGTTTTCTCAAATTCGGCCATTTTGACCTCCAAAAATTAAAAATACACTCTGAATAACCTAATTGGGCCACGTGGCCCAATCTGGGTGAGCCACGTGGCCCGCTTCCCTTGCCCCTTCCGCCTGCGTTCTGAGCCCTTGGATCTGCTCCTGATCCAACGGTCCAGTTCTTTCCACGCGCTTCCCTTCTCCTTGCCGTCAGATCTCCCCCGCGCTCCATCTGAACCATCCGTTCGCGCCGCTCCTTCGACACGCCACGTGGCGCTTCCATCCGCCACCAATCGCACCCCCCCGATCTTCCATCTGAACCGTCTCTTCCTTGGACGCTTCTCAGCCTTCCGATCAGACACAGGGATCATCTGCTCCCTCCATTCGCGCCGCTCCCTCAGCCAGACACGTGGCGCATCCATCCACCACTGATCACTCCGCTCCCGATCTAATCAGGGCCGTCTCTTCACGCCTAAATGCTCGCCGTTGGATCTCCAGATCCAACGGCCAACGGCCATCGTCAACCTTCGATTCATCCCTCTCTCCCACGATTCACCGCACGAACACCTCTTCCCCTTCCTATTTTCTCGCCCGCACCAGCCATCCCTTCCACGCACCAACTACCATCCGACCTTCCTCCATCACCCACGATCTCCGCGCAAAACTCCACGACCTCCGATCACCTTCCAGTCAACCCATAACTGCTTCAAAACCCACGTCTTCCATCATCAGCTCCGCCACCTTCCCCTTCAAATATCGCGCTTCCCCCGTCATTCCAGGGCATCCACCTTTACGTGGGGCTCAGCCCAGCCCTCCGCCACCTCCCGGTGACAGGGGGAGGTGGCTGGATTGAGCGATGACGACTGCTGCCCCCGGTGAGATCCATCGCCGGCCATGGCGATGTCGCGGCGCCTCCAGGCGACCGCCTGAGCTGCGTCGAGTAGCTGCCGACGTCCAGCGACGACCAGAGCTCAGCCTCGAGCTCGCCCCCAAGCTCCGCTCCGCCTCCGATCCGGTAAGCTCTTTTTCCTCTTCCTCTGTAATTTTCTTTAATTTCTTCTAATTTTCTAGGGCACTTCGACCATCTTCACCCTCCAACGACCACCCAGTTAGCTCCGCAACACTTCCCCCGTTCTCGCGCACCACTCCGCTCGCTTCCTTCTTGTCTTCCATACCTCGAACACCACCGACCCATCTCCTCCGCCATCCACGGCGGAGGAGCTCCGGTTCCCCATTTCCCCTCGCTCGAATGGAACCACATCTCACCCACGCACGCACTTCGAATTGCTTCGGCTATGTGCCTAACTTGCAGGTCCATCAAAATTGCAACGGCCGGAGCCTCGCCGGGGTCTTCTTCGCAACTGGCGTTCTCGGCATAGGAGCCCCGGCGACCTGAACTGATCTACCAGAAGCCTCGCCCGAGCTCCAAGCGTCATCGACCGACCTTCAGAAGCTTCGGGCGAGCACCACCGGGGCCAGGACAGAGCGGCGGAGGAGGAGCTCCTTCGCCGGAGCTCCAAAGGCGCCGCCAGCTGAAGCCCGAGGACGAAGCACAGTTGCCGTTGGATGGTCCAACCCCAGCGACCATCCAACGGCCATGATAGAGCCACGTCGACGTCTTCTGCCAGCTGTTGGATCTGTTCGATCCAACGGACCACGATGGAGCCACGTGGCATCACCAGAACGCGCCCGAGCCTTTGTCTCCGTGCCTTCAGGTTCGGTTCCACCGAGCCTCCACCGAGCCTCCACCGAGCCTCCACCGAGCCTGCACCGAGCTTCGAGTCTTCCGAGCCTGGCCGAAGCACCTCCGAACCTCTGCCGAGCCCGAACCAACTTCCGAGCCTGGAGGGCGCGTGCCTGGCGCGTGCCTTCTGGGCAAATTGCAGAGGAGCCCTCCGTCTTCTCCAAATTGCAAGCAGGTCCCTATCACGTGCACCGTGCGTGCACAGTGGTCATTTTACAGGGAAGGTCCCAGTATTTCATTTTTTACATTTTAGTCCCTCCGAGGACCTGTTTGTAGGTATCTTTTTCATGTTTTCTTGCATTTATGCCCCTGTCTTCTTTTATGCATATCTTGAGCTACATAGCTCCAATCGAGTTGATTTCAGTTTCGTTTCGAAGCTCTTCTCGTCCTCTTTATTATGGCATGCTTAAATTTTAAATTTGACACTATGAACCGTGATGTATTATTTTATTATTTAAGTGTCTTGATTTTTTTATTTATCATGCCTACTTGCTTCATATGTGTAGAGGCTTCTTTATTCCAACTCGGTTTGATTCACGATTTTCTTATGGCTCAAGTGACTTTTATATTGGGCATATCATTCGCTTTGCATGCTCATTTATTTGCATTTTAAAAATTGATAAAAAATGCATATTTATTTTAATTGCATTGTCATGTTGTTGCTTTGACCTTTATACCTTGAACTCAACACCTAATTGAATACACTTAAATCCGATTAATACGAGAGAGGCTCGTGTCCCTGAGTTCGACCTTGGTATCTTGCCAAGTAAAAATAAATCTTCGATCACCTCATTTCGATTTATGGCATATATTTAAATGAGGTGATCGCTTTGACGACCCGAAACCGGCCCGACTACGATGATGATTCTGAGTGATAAAAACACTCTATTAAAGGGCCGATTTTTCGGTTCGTAAAATGGCGCCGTTGCTGGGGACACGGCTCATTTCTTTTATTTTTTGGATTTTTGTGTGTTTAATTTAGTGTTCCTTTTTATAGGTCAATTAGCCACATATTTTGCATATAAAATTTTTCTTTCTTATTTGATCTCTAAACCATTGTTTCTGTGGCAGGGCCCTTGATAGATCAAGGAGGCGAGGAGCAGGACGTTCCCCGCTGCGAGGAGCCGCAGGAGCATGCTTGGAGCAAAGGAGGAAGAAAAAAAAAATTGTGTCTCCCATTTTTGTTGTATTTTATTTTTAATAATTCGTCGTTTACAGCGGTCTTCGATCGAAGACTCGCGATTGTAATCGAACGATTGTGGTTGTGTGGGGATCGTCCCCACTTGAGTGTCGACCTAGGACTAGGCACGCGGCTCTCTGAGCTCAATTTTCATATTTTATTGTGCTTGATCGTAGGTTAGGACACACTCAAAGATAGACGCACGTAATCTCGCATCACTTAGCTAAAATTCATGTATATCAATCACCGCTAATAGATGTATGATTAGGTGCGGTTTTATTCGACTTGCATACATTGATTTTGGTTTTCAAAATAGCCCCAGTTTTTCACGTGTTTTATCGTCAAATCACTGCATGATTTCTCGCTTAGCCTTGATCGCGTTTTTCTTCATCGTATACATGTTTTTCTCGGCTTTCATTTTTCTAGATTGATCACCTAGGATAAATGGAAAATGGAATGAACGGTAGACGATGATTTTCTGATTGATGTGCTAACCATAATTCAGTGAAAACCTAAAATAAAATTGGGACTGTTAATTGCAAGTCAACCAAAAATGGAGTAAAATTCGGTTTTGGGAGAGCAACACCCGCGCATACGCTTTGATTCACATTTTCTTCGCGTAAGTATCTAATGTTTTATCACCAATAAAACAGACAAGATAATCAACCAACCTTGGTTGGTTTCATGTGTGAGTTGGTGAAACTAAGGGTTTGCTTGCTTGATTGAGCCTTGTTTGATGTGACGCACACCCTAAATCCGAAGACACTCCATTTCATCTCCGAAGATTCAGCCGCTCACTTGTATAATCATCCCTCTTCTTCGTTCACCTTGGGTCTCTTCCAACATCAATCTCCATCTTTATACTTAGGCTAATCTCAGCCTAAGTATAGGGGGGACCCAAGTCCCTGTGATTTCTCTACTCATCTTTTCTTGCCTTTATACTTAGGTTATTTCTAACCTAAGTATAGGGGGAGCCCCTCTTAGCTCCCGTATATTCTTCTATATTTAAATGGACCTATGTACTTGTAACTTCTAGTGCCATGAGGACATAGCAAAGTTTAAGTATAGGGGGGTATACCGTATATACTGTATATACTGTAGCTATAAATCTGAAAATTTTGAAAATTTAAAACTTTTTGGCTAAGGTAAAAATTCATTGGACTAAGAAAACTCAAAGGATTTTCGCGGTTTTTCGATATTATGTTACACTATTTTATAGAAATATTTTCGAAAATGATTTTTGAAAATGTTTTGAAAATTTTTATTTTGTGTGACATGGGTTTTGAAAAATCGCCATCTCTTTTCAAGGAAAGTTGAGTCTAACTTGTGTTTTAACTCTCTTATTAAAATCCATAAAAATCAGAAAACCCCTAAAAACCTTTAGGAGCTATTAGTGACTACTAAGCCCAATTAAGAAAGCCGCGTTCAGTGAGGGTTCACCCTTAGCAGATTGGATGGTTTAGAGGACATCGCGTAAGGCCCCGTCCTCAAGCAACGGGCTTCGGCCTGTACTTACATCCATACTGGCTGAATTGTAGCTACTTAATTGAGTTTAGGCAGTTCTAATATCTCTTGAAGTTTTTTTTAAAATAAAGTGTCTTGTCTTGAATGAAGAAGTTGGATTAGTCCTCTACATTTTCACTTTCACCCGAGATCTGATTTGGTCAAAAAGACTTAGCTTTTAGAAGTCTTTGAGATTTTTAGGTTAACCAGCCTTAGCCATCAGGGTCTTAGACTTAATCATCCACATTCCCCTAAGTTTCTAGATTTGCATGCTATATTCCATGCTTAGTCTCAGACATAAAGAATATGATCAACACATCACATGCACGACTGCGGTTCTCGATGAGATGAGTTGATTTTTTACCTGAGGGATTGGGATGAGGAAGTCGAATTTGGATTTGATCTAATGATGCTCGAGGATGGGATAAAATCTTTGGAGGCTTCATAAAACCTGAGTGTCAGCAATATTAGCCAGTATGAGAACTTGATTCTTATACTAATCTCTTGACATTAACCTAAGTGCCTGGGTGTGAAAAATAAATAAAAAATGTTGATCAGTGTGCGCCAACTCTTGGTAAAAGCAGTGGAGCTAGCCACAAATACTACAAAGCAATGAAATGTCAAAGAAAAGCTCTCATTCCACAAAGTCAATTATCAAAAGAGCTTCCACCAAAGGCGAGCGCTCCCAACCATTTCAAAGTGTCCACTTGGACCATCGCTATTAGGACCAGGAGTCGGGCTTGCACCAAAAAAGGGCTCTGCATCGTAAATGCTACAAGTCTGGGTGTAGAAGGTACGATAGGTACTCAAAAGAGACACACCCCGGTGTACTCCCAGGAAAACAAGTGCAGACGG
Organism: Ottelia alismoides; assembly: GCA_037367405.1. Taxonomy (NCBI): domain Eukaryota; kingdom Viridiplantae; phylum Streptophyta; class Magnoliopsida; order Alismatales; family Hydrocharitaceae; genus Ottelia; species Ottelia alismoides. The sequence goes on from JAZKJV010003821.1 coordinate 165,546, forward strand.
CTCCAACTTCTCTTGACGGACGCACTGATCAACACAAAAAAATGTGTTGCGTAAAAGGCACTAGAGAGAATCCTTGTTCCAATGAGAGGGAGAGAAGAATTGACACAATCCCATGCCCTCCATTTTCTGGCCTGCCATCCACATTTTCTAAGTCTGACAACTAAAGAGACGGTAGACTGAATGCAAGATTTGATTTATTCCCTAGTGCTGAGGATTGGGTCCTTAGGAGATTTTCTCGAACCAAGATTTTGGGTGACAAATTGACTCTACTCTCAGAATTGCAGTCAACACTAAACTTCATATCCTTTAGTTTATATGTATATCAGAGAGAGTCTAGAGAAATAGAGGAATTGGAAGCCTCTTGATTAAGGCTGGGTTGAACTCTAAAATTTTGGATCTCTGAAGCCGAGTCGACTTGATCAGATTGGATCCTGTATTCACATGCACAAGGGGGTTAATCCAACTTAGTCATTCTTTTTGATGCTCGAGGACGAGCATAGTTTAAGTATAGGGGGGTGATGAACCTCAGTTTCATCATCTTTATTTATGATAATTAACCCCCTTGCTTAAGGTTTTGTCAATAAATCCCTGTTTTTGTCTAATAATTAACAGAGTCCTTAATAAATTAAAAACCACAAAAAAATGACAAAACAAATTTCGTGGTATTTTTAGACTTAAAAATACCCTCAAAAAATATTTCGTATCGTCGTTTGATCTCTTCTCTAGTTTTGGTCAACATGAAACTTGTAGATCTCGTCAAGATCTACAACTTTCATGTTTTGAGTTTTCTCAAATTCGGCCATTTTGACCTCCAAAAATTAAAAATACACTCTGAATAACCTGATTGGGCCACGTGGCCCAATCTGGGTGAGCCACGTGGCCCGCTTCCCTTGCCCCTTCCGCCTGCGTTCTGAGCCCTTGGATCTGCTCCTGATCCAACGGTCCAGTTCTTTCCACGCGCTTCCCTTCTCCTTGCCGTCAGATCTCCCCCGCGCTCCATCTGAACCATCCGTTCGCGCCGCTCCTTCGATACGCCACGTGGCGCTTCCATCCGCCACCAATCGCACCCCCCCGATCTTCCATCTGAACCGTCTCTTCCTTGGACGCTTCTCAGCCTTCCGATCAGACACAGGGATCATCTGCTCCCTCCATTCGCGCCGCTCCCTCAGCCAGACACGTGGCGCATCCATCCACCACTGATCACTCCGCCCCCGATCTAATCAGGGCCGTCTCTTCACGCCTAAATGCTCGCCGTTGGATCTCCAGATCCAACGGCCAACGGCCATCGTCAACCTTCGATTCATCCCTCTCTCCCACGATTCACCGCACGAACACCTCTTCCCCTTCCTATTTTCTCGCCCGCACCAGCCATCCCTTCCACGCACCAACTACCATCCGACCTTCCTCCATCACCCACGATCTCCGCGCAAAACTCCACGACCTCCGATCACCTTCCAGTCAACCCATAACTGCTTCAAAACCCACGTCTTCCATCATCAGCTCCGCCACCTTCCCCTTCAAATATCGCGCTTCCCCCGTCATTCCAGGGCATCCACCTTTACGTGGGGCTCAGCCCAGCCCTCCGCCACCTCCCGGTGACAGGGGGAGGTGGCTGGATTGAGCGATGACGACTGCTGCCCCCGGTGAGATCCATCGCCGGCCATGGCGATGTCGCGGCGCCTCCAGGCGACCGCCTGAGCTGCGTCGAGTAGCTGCCGACGTCCAGCGACGACCAGAGCTCAGCCTCGAGCTCGCCCCCAAGCTCCGCTCCGCCTCCGATCCGGTAAGCTCTTTTTCCTCTTCCTCTGTAATTTTCTTTAATTTCTTCTAATTTTCTAGGGCACTTCGACCATCTTCACCCTCCAACGACCACCCAGTTAGCTCCGCAACACTTCCCTCGTTCTCGCGCACCACTCCGCTCGCTTCCTTCTTGTCTTCCATACCTCGAACACCACCGACCCATCTCCTCCGCCATCCACGGCGGAGGAGCTCCGGTTCCCCATTTCCCCTCGCTCGAATGGAACCACATCTCACCCACGCACGCACTTCGAATTGCTTCGGCTATGTGCCTAACTTGCAGGTCCATCAAAATTGCAACGGCCGGAGCCTCGCCGGGGTCTTCTTCGCAACTGGCGTTCTCGGCATAGGAGCCCCGGCGACCTGAACTGATCTACCAGAAGCCTCGCCCGAGCTCCAAGCGTCATCGACCGACCTTCAGAAGCTTCGGGCGAGCACCACCGGGGCCAGGACAGAGCGGCGGAGGAGGAGCTCCTTCGCCGGAGCTCCAAAGGCGCCGCCAGCTGAAGCCCGAGGACGAAGCACAGTTGCCATTGGATGGTCCAACCCCAGCGACCATCCAACGGCCATGATAGAGCCACGTCGACGTCTTCTGCCAGCTGTTGGATCTGTTCGATCCAACGGACCACGATGGAGCCACGTGGCATCACCAGAACGCGCCCGAGCCTTTGTCTCCGTGCCTTCAGGTTCGGTTCCACCGAGCCTCCACCGAGCCTCCACCGAGCCTCCACCGAGCCTGCACCGAGCTTCGAGTCTTCCGAGCCTGGCCGAAGCACCTCCGAACCTCTGCCGAGCCCGAACCAACTTCCGAGCCTGGAGGGCGCGTGCCTGGCGCGTGCCTTCTGGGCAAATTGCAGAGGAGCCCTCCGTCTTCTCCAAATTGCAAGCAGGTCCCTATCACGTGCACCGTGCGTGCACAGTGGTCATTTTACAGGGAAGGTCCCAGTATTTCATTTATTTACATTTTAGTCCCTCCGAGGACCTGTTTGTAGGTATCTTTTTCATGTTTTCTTGCATTTATGCCCCTGTCTTCTTTTATGCATATCTTGAGCTACATAGCTCCAATCGAGTTGATTTCAGTTTCGTTTCGAAGCTCTTCTCGTCCTCTTTATTATGGCATGCTTAAATTTTAAATTTGACACTATGAACCGTGATGTATTATTTTATTATTTAAGTGTCTTGATTTTTTTTTATTTATCATGCCTACTTGCTTCATATGTGTAGAGGCTTCTTTATTCCAACTCGGTTTGATTCACGATTTTCTTATGGCTCAAGTGACTTTTATATTGGGCATATCATTCGCTTTGCATGCTCATTTATTTGCATTTTAAAAATTGATAAAAAATGCATATTTATTTTAATTGCATTGTCATGTTGTTGCTTTGACCTTTATACCTTGAACTCAACACCTAATTGAATACACTTAAATCCGATTAATACGAGAGAGGCTCGTGTCCCTGAGTTCGACCTTGGTATCTTGCCAAGTAAAAATAAATCTTCGATCACCTCATTTCGATTTATGGCATATATTTAAATGAGGTGATCGCTTTGACGACCCGAAACCGGCCCGACTACGATGATGATTCTGAGTGATAAAAACACTCTATTAAAGGGCCGATTTTTCGGTTCGTCAGATAGCGGGCGAAATGCTTGCTTCATATTGAGCATCTCAAAATATTTCTGATGCATTCTGCTTGAACACTTCTCCTGACTATATGTGGCTTGAATAGAGGTCCGCATATCATGCGCGGTGTTGTAGTACATGATGAATCCACATTTCATCATCTTTAATCTATCATTTTGGCCTCAAAAACCCTGGCAAATGCATGTAAATTCCTTAATTCCCGCATTTTAGCATCCATGCATGTGTGTGTAAATAGTGTATAAAATACTGTTTTTAAAGCCAAAATTCCAGAATAAAGAAAAGAAAAGAAAAAGAATAAAATATTGTAAATCTTTTATGACCTGTAACCCCGAGACGTAGGCATCTCAGTGACTAGGTCGGCAAGGAATAAAGTAGGGGAGATAAGGGCCAAAATACCAATAAAAATCCCTTTTATTTAATTCATTCTTTATTCATTTTAGGACCTATTTTTAGTTCCACTTTTATACTTCAAATGAAGAAATATTGTACATGAAAGTTGTAGATAATTAAATATAGAAAAATACAAAATTTATTTCACCCAAAAATAATGTACAGATAAAAAGTTATGATCTGAATAAGATTCCAAAATCCCAATTTCCCAGACCTTTATCTCTCAAATAAAAACTCAAAATCTATCAAACTCGCCTTTATTTATATATAATTTTTAATAAGCTATTTAATGAAGGTGGTTTCATATTTTTTGGAGTTATGATGTGAAAGTTGAGTTTTGGACACCTATTGTATAACTATACCGATTAAAATATTCATTTTATTCATTATTTATTATTTTTATTATTTCATATTTTTATTATTTTATAAATATTATATATGTAATATTAAAATTGGAATAAAATGATAAATAAAAGATTTAAAAAATTATTGTATAAAATACATAGATGAATTACCAATGTACTGTGTTAGAACCGCGTTTTTGGCCGTTTTCGCTGATTTTTGGAGGAAGCATCTTGCACCAAATCGCGATGTGGTCTTCTTGACTTTTTCTCTCCTTACATCCACCATACACGCCCAGGATATATCTTGAGGATTGGATCATAGATTCGCCCTATTTTCTTCGATCCTTGGAGCATGTTCATCACATTGTCTGACCCCCCTCTGCTGTGCGTCAGAACATTGGTTTTTGCCCATTTTCTCGAATTTGTAGAAGCCGACCCTTTCACCAAATCGTTGAGCTTCCTTCTTAACTTTTGCTCCCCATACATCCACCATACACGCCCAATCATTACATCGAGGGTTGAATTGTTGATTCGCTAGATACACACCGATCTTCTTGCCACCTCATCAACTCTCTAACCAGCCTCTGCCACTCTTGTCAGAGCCTCGTTTTTGTCCGTTTTCTCGGATTTTTCAAGGCCGATCCATTCACCTAATAGCTAAGATTTCTTCATGACCTTTTCTTCTTGAAGTACCCTCGTACACGCCCAGAGGTTGCTTGGAGGATTGGATTAACGATTCTCTTGATCTCCATCGTTCTTTGGAGCCGCCCACCTCACATGTACAAAACACCCTATCTTCTTCCCATTCATTTTTTGAACCCTCTTAGACCCATTTTGGCCACCCTTCTTGGAGCTCAAGATAGAGTGAAGTGACAGTGAGCTCTCCAGCTCCTCAGAGGCGCGGCTAGGCGAGTCTATGGGTGGCTCCACCCCCACCTCCGGCCATCGACCGTCGAGATTCCACCTTCCTGGTTTCTAGGCCAGTTGAGGTCATTTTTTTGATCGTTTCCTTGCTCTTTATTCACCTGCAGATTGTAGCTTTATTCTAGCATTTTGTTTCCTTGCTTTTTAGTCACTTAATCACCCAGTTCACCCATCGTCGGAGCAAGCTCCGGTGAGCTTCCAATCCACTTATCCTCACGGTGCAACCCGCCTCATCGCACCGTACACCCCACCTTCTCCGTGCCTTCGTCCGCAACCCCTTCAACCTCCGGCCAAAGCGTGTTCGGAGGACTATCTCCTCCCCCCCCAATCCGCGAGGAGATCCACTCGTGCATACCCGTATTTTTTGAGACTAACTCCTATCCGAACATGCAAGGCTCGAGATACTTTTCCAACTTGCAGGTTGCCACTTACCTTGACAGGAGTCTCTGCTGCTGAAGGTCGTCTTGCGCCCTCACCGTGTTGCTACCATTCACAGCCGTTCCCTCTTGCCTATGTGCCGCTGTGGGCAGGTTTCGTGGCTACAGTTTGAAGGAATGAGAAGGGGAGAAGGGCGAGCAAGCAGTTTTCGTTGGATCAAAGGTCCCTTTCCCCTTTATTTTAATCTCAGCCGTCCAAAGAACAACAAGGAGGGACGTAGGATCTTCTGCATCAATGCGCATCCATGCACGTCGCGTGGATAAGTTGCGGATTTGCAAGAAAATCCCTCTGTTTTTGGGTTATTTTAAGAAGTTCTCGTACATTTTTGAACTGCAGTTTTGTATTTACTCTTTCATCTGTACCCTTGCACTTAAATGCTCAAAGCTCATTCATATGAAATATTTCATGCGAATTTTTTGTTAGAAAGCTGCTTTAAAGTTCTACATCTTATCCAAATTTCAAAATTTTCTGATGTACGAACTATTTATGGTGAATTTTTGAATTCAGAGTACTGAATTGGCTTGTTTTGTTGATAACTCTTTAAATACTCAATATTACGTGCTCATTTTTGGATATGTTGTAAGAATTAGTAGGGCCGAATTTGTATTCAAATTTCATCAAAAGATATTGCGATTTGTGTCCTGTATAATTTCTACAATATTTTGAGTGATTGATTTATTTCTGAAGCACCTTTTATCTATTTCAAAATCTAAAAATATGTTCGTGTGCTCCTGATTTGTTCTACAATGAGGGATTTTTGTTGTATTTTTATCCTATTGTTTTTGTAGTCAAAAAAATTAAAAACATCATTTCTACTTTCCTACTGTCTTTTATTTTTAATATATTTATTACATCTCAGGAAAATACCAAAAAAATAATGTAGCTTTCTCTCATCTATATCTATATCATATCTGAAAGGCATTTAGTAATATTAGGCCTGGTGTCCAAAAACCCAAAAACACTTCAAAACTTGCAAAAATCACTAAAAATTGATAGTGTCAAAAACTCAAAAACAAAGTTCTATTTTCTTTGATATAATCTTCTCTATCTAGGAAAAATATAGGTATAATTTTTAGGACTTCATTTTGAACTATTGGTAGTACTTTTTTGAGTGTCTTATTTGCCTTATTTTTCCAAGTCTAGAATTGCCCATTTTATTTTATTACTAGTTCTTTTCTAAAAAAATTTAAAAACATTTGCAAAATTAATTAAAACATCAAAAATATTTTAGAATCTTTACTTTGAATTTATTTGTCTTATTTTAAAAATCCAAAAATATTTTCTCTATTTCTTTCATTTATATCTCTCTCTTAGTAGATCTATATATCTATATATCTCTGTCATTATTAATATTACTATTACTATAATTTGATTTATAAATATAAAACTACAAAAAGCATTTAAATATTTAAAAATCAAATAAAAATTAAAAAAAAATTAAAAACCCACAAAACATAGTACTTATATAGACAAATACATCACATTCGCATTTGAGCTTGATTACCCCGATCTACCTGTTTGCTTCCCGTGTTCGACACTCTACATTACTTTCCCTATACACATATTTTGTAGAGTTATAATAAATTTTAACTCTACACTTTGATTTCCGTTGCTTAATATTATTTGTGGGTTAATTGTTGATTAAATCCAGGTTTCTGAGCGGTCAACACATCGACTGTGTTCCCGCCTTGTGTGGAATACATGACCTCCTGATTTTTAGGTTCATCAGTACACCAGCTCATCTGCAATCCTGTCGATGACGCTTACCATGATCCAAGAGCTGACCATTCCATCATCTTTTGCCCAAGTGATATACTTTCTTATCTTTTCTACAGGTTCTGACTCGAACAAAATATGTTCCTTGTCGTATTCACGTACGATCATGAGGAACATACGTGACCATTTGGGATAATTGGTCTCGTCCAACTTTGGAATCGAGTCAAATGAGGGTAGTCGGTTACTCCCTCCATCATATCATTGAGATGTCACTTCAGATTGAGACATCTCAAATTATAGAGCAGACCTGCTGAAGAAGGATATAAATACCAATAAGTAGGATCTTGATTACATTATATTAGTAGAGGATGGATGGTGGCGGTAGAATATTGATGTACTGGTGAGAAGGAAAAAAAAGGAAAAGAAAATTTTTAGAAAATGACGGCTGCAGAGCTTCGATGGGCGGCTGTGGGTAAGGTGGGGTTCGATGGAGGGCAGTAGAAGGGAGGGCATGAGGCGCTCTGGAGGTGGCGACACTGGTGGGGCGGCGGTGTAGCGGGGGGGGGGGGGGGGGACTGTGCAGGAGGTGCGGGTGGTGGGGAGGTGGGGTAGTGGGATTGGGTTTGGGGGGCTTTGCAGGTGGCGCGGGGTAGCGGGCGGCACCAGCGGTGGGGGGGGGGGAGGGGCTTCGCAGGAGGCGGAGAGTGGTAGGCGGGGGCTTCGCAGGAGGCGAGGGGAGTAGGTTCAGGGGGGGGGGGATCATACCGGTGGGCTGCGTGCCGCGAGGGTGGGGGGGTGGCTTGGCTTCACAGGAGGCAGCGGGGTGGGGGTTGCAGGAGGCCGGGGGGGGGGGGGGGGTTCGCAGGAGGCGTGGCGGGAGGGGGGAATCGGGGTGGCGAAGTCGGGCCGAGCTCCGGGTGTGGGCGGTGGACGGCGGGCAGGGGGGAGGGGGTGGCGGCGGCTCTGACACCAAATAGAGAATTATAATTGTTTTCCTTGTGTAGAAAGAAGGCCGTAGGGCTCCTTATATAGATGGAGGCCCATGGTTAGGGTTACGCCGAGGACGACTCCTAGAAAACGAGTTCTCCAGAATACCCCTACACTTAGGGCTATCAAAACAACTATCAACAATTACCTATATTGTTGACGAAATATGATTATGTATATTGCTATTGGATGCATATCTGCGGAATTTTTTACAATATTGTCGTTGATTTTGTGTTGCCATAACATCATATGATGTGGTTTTGTTGTTTGATTGATATTTTTTTAGCCATCAATATTCTAGTTATACAATTTTAATGTTATTTAAGTTTATATAATTGGGATCTATTTGAATATTGATTTATGCCTTTGGATTATGTATCAACATTGTTGATATTTACATGGTTGTTTATTATGGTACCTTTGTTTTGGTTGGTTTAACTGAATATAAAATGAATAGGCAATTTGGGTTTGTTATTAGACTCCAATTTGCAGCTTCTCATTGCTTTCCATTTAGATGTAATATTCGAATTAACCATTTTATTTAGTCGTGTTTGAATATGTTGCACATGTTGCAATAATTTCGTAAGAGTGCATAATTGTTCTATTTTATTCTCTCTTTTTTGTTTCTTTGTTTATGATATTATTAACGTCCTATGCAGTTTAAGGTTTATATAACTTAGTAGGTTACGGTAAACTTCAAATGTACATGAAATTTGAATTTCTTATTTAAATCCATTATGCATCTTTATAGGTTTATTGGATAAATATATTTATTTTTTAAAGTTATCTTGGTTTGTTTTTGCTCATTTAATTCCTGGCGTTATCTCTTTGCCTTTATCTTGATTATTTATGATGGAAATGGACGATAAATTTGGAATGTATATGTGCATGTTTTACATGCAATTGTGCTTTATCTATTTTGTTTAGTTTTTTATGTTTTGTAGCATTAGAAATGATATAATGTAGTTGCTTATAATGTCGATGAAAGATGATTCGATGAACTGTTTTTGTGTTCATATATGCTTTGTTGTTTATAGTATTGATGTCGATTTTTTGCTGCTATATTAGAATAGGTTGTGATTTTGTTGGTAACTAGTTGTTTTTAATTCAATATTATTATATTTACATGTTAATATGATTATTTAAGAATATATTGTTGGGACTTATTTGAATAATTATTTTTATTTTGCCATAGTGTTGTTGATATTAACAAGGTTCTTGAATCTTGATGGTGACAACTTTGGTTTTTGTTATTTTTGCTGAATATGAAATGACGAGGTAATTTAAGTTTGTTGTTAAAATCTATTTTGCAACTTCTCGTTTGCTTTTCATCTGGATGTAATGTTATAATTATCATTTATTTAGTCATTGTCGAATATGTTATATGTGTATAGTAATATAAATAGAGCATATATTTATTTTATTTTATTTTTCATGCTTCTTTGTTTATGATATTATCAACATGATATGAAGGTCAATGATTGATATAACTTTGTAGGTTATGTTAAAATTGACATGCGATGTAATTTATTTATTTTTCTTTAAATCTATACTATATCTTTATATTTTGTATTTTCATAGATGTACATGTTTATGTTCACTTTATTCTTAATTAATGTGTTTCGCTTTATTTTTTGCGATGGAAATTATTGATAAAATTGGAATGTTTGATATAGATGTGTGTTTTGCATGAAATTGAGCTTTATTTATTTTGTTTAGTGTTACATGTTTTGTTGCATTAAAGATGATATAATGAAGTTGTTAAAGGTGATATAACGAAGTTGCATGCCCTATTGAGGAAAGATGATTCAGTAGATTTTTTGGTAGATTTCTGTTGTGTTGTTTACAATATTGTTGCTGAGCTTGTGTCGCTATATAACATAGACTGTGGTTTTTTTTGTTTTATAAGTATTTTTAATCTAATGACATTCTAATCACACAATAGTAATACTAAGAATATATAATTGGAATTTACTTGTTTTTTAGATTATGTAACAAAATACATTGTAAATATTTTTTTTTTGAATTTTGAAAAATAGAAATGAAAATGGAGGATGAATTGTTGGATTGGCTTTCTGGATATAGACGGGTTCTATGTATGTTGATTAATCTGGAATGGTTAAGTAGTTTTTCTTGGTTCTTTTTGGTTATCTGTGTACTTGATTTTTGTGTATTCATAGACATTGAATGATAGGATTATTTGGATTTAACATTGGATTCCTTCTAGCAACTTCTATTGTCATGGGTGTTGATTATTTAAAAATGATTTAAATTAGGGTGATGTACTAATGCAAAGTTAATGTTATCGTAACAAATGATAGCATTTCATTAATTTTGTCTTGGTTTGTTGGATTTTTTTAATTTTTTATATTTTTGTGACATTAAAGATGATAGGATAAAGATGTCTATCTTGTTGATGAGAAATGATTCAATGTATTGATTTTGAGTACATGCTGGGTTGCTAACAATATTGTTAATGAAGTTAGGATTGTTGACTGTAACTCGCTTATATTTTCTCCATTTGCTTTGGATTTAAGATTTCTAGGTTGTTTCTAATACTTTGATGGGATAATTAGTAGTTGAATGCATTATAAACAAAAAAGAGGATGAATCTATAATGGTCAAGTAAATTTGTTTAGTTCTTTTTATTTGTCAGTGCGTTCTTTTTCTTCCAGACATTTAATCAGGAGATTATTTGAATTTCAGTTTGGATTCCATGTGGCAAATTTAAATGTTATGTGCACTGATTTGTGATTTTTCCTTTAACGTTTGTGAGAGGTAATGATGCCGAGTTGATATTGATACAACTGTTGATAGTATTTTGTTGATTTTTTTATTGGTTTGTTGAATCATTTATGAAGTTTTCTGGTTTTTGTTTCTTTTGGTCGTCTACGTACTTGATTTTCAAATAGTCTTCTAGACGTTAAATGGTGAGGTTATTTGGATTTCAGATTGGATTCTTTCTATCAACTTCTGATGTTATGAGTGTTTTCTGAATTTTCTTTGAATGTTTGGGAGAGGCAATTATGCCATGTTAATATTGATGCATTATTATTATTATTTTCTTTGTCTTCTCTTTGTTTTGTTGAATCTCTTTTGAATTTTTCATGTTTTGAAACATTAAAAATGATACAATGAAGTAACTTTTCCTTTTTGATGAAAGACGATTCAATCTATTGCTTTTAGGTGTATGTGTGTGTGTGTCTGTGTGCACGCACACATGTGTGCGTGCATATATGTTTGTTGTGTTGCATACCCTATTGTTGTTGGCCTTGTTTTTCTATATCAACAAAGGCTGCATCATTTTTATAAGTGTTTTTAATTAAATACTATTCTGATTATATAATAATAATGTATTTAAGAATATATTATCAGCAATATTTGAATATTTATTAGTATTATTTGATTATGTAACAATGTTTTGATATTAATGAAGTTCTTCATGGTGGTACCTTAATTTTGGGCTGCCTTCAGTGAATGTGAAATGGTGAGGTAATTTGGGTTGACTATTGGAATCTATTTTTCAGGGTTTTCTTTATTATAACAAGGATGACGTAAGAAAGTTATGAATATGTAATATGCTTGTGTATTGTTATTGATTAAAAAATGTTTTTTTATTTGTTGTATTTTGGTTAATAATTTGGTAGAGTAAATTGTGTTATGATTACAATATACCATTTGAAATGTTGTTTGAATTGGTTAATAGTTTGGTAGAGGAAATTGCATTGTGATTACAATATGTTGTATGAAATGGTGTTTGAATATATTTTGTAATTAATACGTAGTGTCATTACTGTCAACTACATAAAATTCACCTTAAGCGGTTCTTAAGTATTATTTTCTTTCCATATGAATATAAAGATTGAGTTAACGGTCATCTAGTTGTGCTTAAATTTGTAATACACAACAACAAAAAAAAAAAGCTTTTCCCCACATTAAGTAGGGTTGACTACATGGATTCTTTACCTACATTTAGATCTATCTAGGATCAATCTCAGGCTTAGATCTAAGATCCCTTTGTATAGTCTCATTCCAACATTTTTTGGGTCTTCCCCGCCCTCTCTTAGCCGACTTAACATCCCCAAACTCACATCTCCTAATTGATGCATCAACAGACCTCCTTGCAAATGGTCAAACCACCTTAAGCAGTTTTCTCGCATATTATCATCGATCGGAGTTACACAAACTTTCCTTCTGATTGTATCATTTCAACGATCTTTACTTGTGTGTCCACGCATCCACCTTAGCATTTTTATTTCTGCTACTATCATTCTCTGCCACATGTCTATGGTTCATATGCCAACATTCATATCAATAGAGCATAACATTTCCCACCGTCACTTTGTATCATTTAATTTTCAAGAAATTTTCTTATCACAGAGAATAGTAGATGCTCCTCTCCACTTTATCCAACCTGTATTTATTACTTGTCTATTTTTACTTGTCTGTGTGAATGATTTTTTGTAATCTACTGCACGTCAAATAGTAAGACTATTTAGTTTTCAAATTGGAGTTCATCTAGATGCTTTGCATGTCATGGATGCCAATTTTATTTTTTTTAAAGTATGTAAGAGGTAATAATGTGAAGTTGATATTGAGAGAATAATTAATACAATGTATTCTTGGGTTTCTATTAACTTGTTTAACATCAAATGGTATGGTAATTTGGATATCTTTATTGAATACCTTTTGTAGCTTTTGATGTCATGTTATAGTAAAAAGTTTATTCTATGAAGTTGAGTTAGTATCTTAATCTTTTTTTATATATTTCTTGATCTTTGTCTTCTTTATCTTATATTCCTTAATTTCTTATATATCTATCCATATCGTCTATTCTTAATAACTAAAATTGAGTCCTCTCCACCATTTCTTGCCATCTCAACATAAAGCATGGATTAGTTTTGGAATAGCTATGAAGACCGAGTATTGAAAGCTAGTCGTTTGGAGCATACACGTGGCATGCATGCAATACATGGAAATTAACATTCCTTTTGGTATTCACAGGTAGGGACTCTCGAGTTCTTCGTTTGTTCTTTGTTTTCTACGCCAACGAGTGTCCTATTGATGTTCGGAAAAAAGAACTATTTTAATTCTAATTATATAATAGTGTAACCTAATAGAATATTTTTTTAAATTTTTTACATTAGATTTTTTTTAATATTGATTAAATTCTTGATGATGATACATTCTTATTTTATTGATTTTGTTGAATATGAAATGGCGAGGTAACTTGGCTTTGCTATTTGAATCCATTTTGTAGTTTTCATTGCTTGTAATACTACATATATGATGATGCAAGTAAGTTTTTGAGCCTCTACAGTATTTGTTTTCATGGTTGGTAGTAAAATTGCAAAATTTTTTGATTGGTTGTATTTTGGTATAGTTTGGTAGAGCTAAAAATATGATGACAAAAGTGTGTCGTTTGAGTTTCCATTTAAATATACTTTTCTTTTGAAAATACGAAACATTTGCATTATTATTGACATAGTTTATCTCCGATATTTTTTTTAGGTTTTTTCTATTTCATCGTGTTTACAATTTGTGATATGTGCTGCGGTAATATCCCGAAAATATATGATTGTTATGTGATATTATCTTTTTACAGTTTTTTTATTTATTACATCATTAACGTCATGTGATTTTTAGTTATTTATATTTGTTGTGCTGAATTTGGAGGTAATCTTAATCTCTTTAAATATAATCTCCATCTTAGTGCGATTTTTCAAATGCGTGAATATACACATTTTTACATATTTTACCTTTGAATCTAAATATATTGAACAAATTTAGTTGACTCAAACGAATAGTTATGCAGCTTTTTTAGAAATTTTAAAATAGAAGAAATGTCGTGAGAGAATAATCAATTTTAATTGGGATTTTTACCCTCATGAACCCTATAAACTTTGGAAATCACCTTCTCGGCCTTTGAAACATCAATATTCCTCACTCGATCCCGTAAACTTGCTCCTTCTTACCCCCACATACCCTGTCATTAATTTGACACATCTTGAGTTAACTTTTTGGGTTAAAATGAGTTAATCAAACCACATAAAATCCAATGGTTGGATTTCTTCCTCTATCACTCATTCCTTCTTCTTTCCTCCTCATTTCTCTTCCTTTCCCTTCCATGCAACCCACCTTGGTCGAGCGACATGGGGGAAGGGCAGAGCTTTGGGCACTATGGGAGAGCTGGGTGGCGTTGGCGTTGACGATGCGAAGGGGCAGATCTGGATCTTGGTGGAGAAGTCCATGCGGGAGAATGGGTTCAAGACGGCGGATCAGGGTGGCTTTCAACGGAGCGGCGGGTAGGGGAGGAAGACATGGGGGGGGGGGGGGGAGCGGATCGGGGTATATGATGGCCGCGAGGGGGACCACACACTTGCTCGCCTCCACCTTCGTGCCACGTCATCTAGACATCGTCAAAGCCCTTAGGGTGGGGAGCATGGGGGATCACATCGAGGAAAGGGGGAGGGAGACAGTGGTGATAGTGTGTTTTCTGGAGTTTCGCACCACGTCGACGAACAAACGCGTGGACGGATGATCACACTCGAAGGATCGTGCGTGTATCATGGCCTCGGTTTTGTGGATGTCCATCACCTCCACCTCAAGCTTCCCTTCATCTTCTCGTTCCTCCTCCTCGAGGCATTGTACCGTGAGTTCCAGATCCAAGATGTAGGCGACGACGTCAGTGATGAGCGAGTCAGCTTCTGCTGGGATGGAGGTCGGGGAGGCGAGTGGAGGTTGGCAATGGGTGGTGAATGGGAATTGAGGAGGTGGGTGAGGTGGGAAAACGGAATCTGATTAGTTTTAACGACCAAATAGATGAGAGTTAATCACATGGTATGTGGGGTAAGGATTAGCAAGTTTATGGGGTCGAGGGAGGAGGAATATCGATATTTCGAAAGTCGATAAGATAATTTACAAAGTTTAGAGGGTTCGGTGGTAAAAATCTCTTTAATTATATAGATGGGTTGTTTTCTTTTTTCTCATATTTTCTAATATCTTGGTTCAATTTAAACGTGAATTGAATATAATAAATTTGCTTTGCGAAGCTGTATATGTACAAGAAAATAATTATTGTTATTCGGTGTTACTGTAGGAGATTAACAACTTCAATCAGCAGGTTTAACGTTTGATGTTGTATGCCTTTATGTTCGAATATTGTAAAATTAGTTCTTTTATTTTTATAATTGGTGTCATTTTGTTTTGCAGCTATGGTTGTAATATAGTAGTTGTGTAGTTTATTTTCTTTAATGTTATATGTTATAGGAGGTTAATAAATCTTTTAATAATATCGTACTTATGTTAAAATTTCGTGAAAAACTTGATAAGTTTTTTTTTCAAATGAATTAGCAGCTATGACATTTAGTAAAGATTTTAGACTTTTTCATATAGATGTGGATTTATTTGTATATTTAAGGTAGAGACATTATGTTCGTGAAATGTGTAAGCGACAGATAGTTTATGGTTTGTATGTATCTTTCCTGCAAGGTCAATTTCTCATAATTTCAATTATACTTCTGCTGGTTTTTTGTGATTTTTACAATTTTAAAATATTATACTTCTGCTGGTTTTTGAAAATTTTACTATATATTTAATTCTTGATTATCTGTTTTCAATTATTTATTACCATTTCTTATAACTTCGTTAAATTCATGTTGTTGTCACAAGTGTATTGGTTCTTTTAAAATTGTTTGTGTTATTTTATCCCAACATGGAATCATTTTAATGCCCAGGTTATCACTTTCATCTGAAAATGGATAAATTAAATTTATTGAAATAGAGAAGATTCTATCGAGCACAAATTCTGAGAGAATGTAGACTGAAAAGACTAGATCATATTTGCAAATCAAATTAAACGAGAATTTTTTTAATAATACAGGCTTCATGGGGTTAAAATACTTAGAGATTAAAAAAAGGAAAAAACCATAAATCATGTAGCTTGTGTCATATGGTTGACAATACACGTGTAGAAGATTGTAGCAATATTTTTGAAAGAAATAGAGGGTTTCAGATATTGATAATATATTTGTGCTTTCAGATATTGATAATAATGAAAGTTCTCCTGTTAATGATGAGAACAATAATAATCTATCAAATTATATGTCAAGTGGTCCTACACTTGGATATGGATTTGTCCCAATGTTAATGAAGAAACACAAGTTGAGTCCATAGTACCCCCCACCCCCCCCCCCCACACACACATCCCATACGATAAAAAAGAGTAAAGATACGGGGGTTCTATGTTTCTCCTTAATAGAGCTTTTGGGTATATGTTTATATGGTTCTAACGTGCCAATATTGATTTTGACCAATAGTTTGACCTTTCTTCTTCTTCTTTTGGACCGGATCTTTCTAAGATCTATGCTTCGTACCATGATTCCTTTTAACATGTGCAACAATTGCACTGCTCGCAATGTACTTAGTGGACTATAATGTAGAAAGTGTGGTTCACATCTCCAAACACCTCCTTAATATTCAGAAGATATCTAGAGCTAATGCAATGTCTATATGTTGCTTCTAAATCACATTAGGTAGTAATCCAATAATGTAGCAATGGGCGAGTGAATGATCTTCGTCCCACTCCTTATGCAAATCTCGAGCATCCTTTATCTAAAGGTTGTCAA